>NDGN011553310.1:0-12264 GCA_002564285.1 Tympanoctomys barrerae | reverse complement strand
AATAAGCGCTTCCCTGGCAAGTGCAAGGACCTGAGTTCAATCCCTGGTTCCGGAAAAAAAAAAAAAAAATTCACTGTTTTGAATTCTTTTGCATGGAGCTCATCAATTTCCTTTCATCTGTTGCTAGAGAACTATAGCTTTGCTTTGGCAGAATAGGAATGATGTTACCTTGATTTCTTCATATGCTTTTGAGTTCCTACACTGATACTTGTACAGCTGGCAATTTGGTTGCCTCTTTTTTATTGGGTAGCTTCACAGTAAGTTTTCCTGTAGGAATGTCCTCTGGTGTTGGATGGGTAAGCTGCAGTGCCTTTTGTTCCAGGTCATCACAGTAAACAGTGTGTATATGGCTTCCTCAGTCATAATTGGTGTTGGCAATGCCTTGGGTATCTCAGTGGCCAAGGATTCCATGGTTTGTGGGATTGTTCTGCCTGCTGAGATGTATCTCTTCTAGGCAGGACAGATTTTCCAGGGGCTTTGGGCATGGACTATCCAGTTAAAAGTGCAAGGTACCCTTCCATTTCCATACACCGCATAGTTACCCTTCCTATTCAGAAATATTTTGGTTGATGCAGCAGTAGAGGCAGGTCCTGCCCCCCTTTGGTTTCTCAGGGCCATATGGGGGCAGATTCACTCTTGAAAGCCCAGGTATGTAGAGTTCAGTGTGCTTGGCAATGAATATGGGGTGCCTGCCACTGTCCAAGTTCAGCAAGGGGGCCTTCATGGAGTGTCAGTGGAACAAACTATTCAAGATAGGTGGCCCAGTTACTTTCCAGAGCCACAAGTGAGGCAAGGTGGCTACCTCTTATGGGCCTAAGGTGGTCAAGACTCTCAGGGCATGCTTCCTGGCTGTTTCCTGGGGCTTGTTCATAGCAGAAGAAAGAAGTACTATATATCCTTTGGTCCCAGATCTGTTGTAGTGGTCTGAATACAGATATTGATACTAAATCCATAAATACAGATATATGGTGATCCCTTCTGGATGGAGAGTTATCTGTCTGCAGTGGTATTTGTTAAGGACCACACACAGATTGATTGGGAATTTTTTCAGAAGCAGTTTTTGAAGGATATTATACTAACAAAGTAAATGCAAATGAATGTCTCAAAATACCAACTGCTGATTTTGCAAAACTTCACTCAATTTGAATCCCATTGTGGAAATCAAATTATGCCACGTAAGGAAGCATTTGACTATTACAGACTCACTAAAACAAACTGCGCTGGTATTGAATCTTAGGTCCTAAACTACCGCAAAACTAAGTGTGGAATAATGTGTTAGGTACATGAAGGCAAACCAAATTCATTAGACACTTCACTTCAGAACAGGCGTGAGAGCAACCAGTGACTGAGATCCACTAGGCAGAGTAATCTCTCCCCTCAACTTAATAACCTTGGAGAATCTTCCAGAAGAGCCAACACAAGGAAAAGAGCAGACAGCCTTTAGAAACAGCACCTAAAGCAATAACAGGAATGTACTACTCAATTATTTCTGAATGAGTGGCTCTCAAACTGTATTTTCTACCACTTGTACTGTGTCCCCTTATAATTCTTCTGTACCAGATTCTTCCTACCTTTCCAGTTCCTAGGAAGACCTCTCCACTAGGAATCTAGAATTAGTTTTCCACCAGCTCCATTGTTTAAAGATTCTTCCCTGATCTACCTAATCAAAGGAATCTCACACTCCAGATTCAACCTCTTACCTTTTATCTTCTGTTTCTTTTAGCAGCATCATTGCATGGTGTTCTGTTCTTCATTAATTTTTTAGTTTTCCTATTATCTACGTCTCTGCCTACAGAATGTGAGCTCTGTAAGACTGGAGAAGCCTTGCATGGTTAGCCACTGCTTTGTTCCTAGTGTCTAACCATGCCTGGCACATATTAGAAACTCAAATAATGATCTGTGGAATAAGCCAATGAGAGAAAGAGGAAATAGTAGTACAAGAAGACAGAAAATACTCAGTAGAGATCAAGTTCAATAGTTGAGCTAAATTGCTTAGTACAATGTCAGGAATCCTCCCTTTAGCATCTTTCCTCATGATTAGGTGACTCGTTCTGGGTCTTTCTACTTGATTCATGACACCACAGTCCCAAAAGAGCTTTCTCTTTAGTGCATTGTCTTTTATTTCCAATCCACCCTGGGTCAAGGTTTAAAAAGCAGAAGAAAAGATGAGAGAGAAAAACACCCACCAAGTCCTCAGTGCCAGTTTTGTTCCTCTGAGGTCTCCAGTTCATTCATTCTGTGGACAAGCCCCTTAGACATCGCGCTGTTTTCATTTCCTCTTCCCAAGGACTATTACAGCAAGTACCAGCTTACTGAGATCATGTTGCTGTAATGCTGACAGGTGCCATATAAATTTTTAAAAACAATTAAGATCCTATTTCCTCCTCGTCTTTTTCTTTTTCTGTTTCCAACTCAAAACCTGGGTTTTCATATACTTCCTCCCACAAATTATAGAAAATCACCACTCTTGTGTAACTGCGGCTTCCGTGGCCTTTAGGGTACACATCTGTTCTGTAAAGCACCACTCTTACCCCTCCTCGCACTGAATCTGACAAGTACAATGATACGTTAGTAAGTACAATGATGAAGATGGCTCATCAGGCCCACTTCCTATGGTGTCATTATCACCCGGCATCATCAGCCCCTGGACTTGCACCTTAGCAGAGGAGGCTGAGTGGTTTCTCGCCGTGCAAACAGCAATTATATCAACACGCCTGGTGACTTGGCTCTTCGTGTTGTTTTTATCATTTGGGGAATCATCCAAAGCTTTCATGAAAATACTTTTAGCATATTACTGAAGCAAGCCTCCAAGCATTTTATACTCCACACTCTTCACTGTCTCCATATCACTCTGCGACTCATCAGGACAAGAAAGTTAAGGGTTTACAGTTAGCGGAAAAGATTCTGAGCCGCTATTCACTGTAGCTGCCTGCAAGTCAAGCACCCACTTTCCTCAAGTGGGACCCTCAATGAAAAATGCAAGAATAACTTTCACAGCCTTCCTTGTAAGAAAGCTGGTACAGGGATGAAGTACTAGAGCCTACAGTTTCTTGGACAGTTTATAGGTGTGTTCCACAAGCTGATTGCCATCCTCCAGGAAGCAAAAGGTGGAATGAGCAGTCTTCTGGTGTATCTCAAAGCTGTGTATTCAGCATCCTGAACACCCACATGGTCTTCAGCATGCTCACTTCGGGATCTCAGCTTCTAAAACTCCAACAGATAGCTCTACCATGAGGCACCTGCCTGATGCAGGGACTTTAAATATGTGTATCCTTTTGTGCCTGGGGCTCTATCCTCCCAAGTATTTTAATTCCTACTCATACTTTTGATATATGTGCAAACGTGTCTTCCTCAGGAGAAGCCTCTGGGATCACCCAGACTCTGTGTCAGGATGTCTAGACCACAAACAATAGAATATCCACTCAGCGGTATCTTTGACAATAAGAACTTGTTTACTTTCTCCCAAAAGATGCTATGGGAGTGTGGTTCTGAATTTGTCAGGTTGAAAGTTTTGTTTGAATCTTGGGGGAAGCTTTCTGCAGTGTTCTTGGCTTTGCCTCATGGCTATGAGATGGATACCATGATGTAGCACCAAGCACCAAGTCCTACAACAGTGTGGGAAGTAAGAAAGAGGGAAAGAGGTTCTCCTCCTGGCTCTCTTTTATATCTGGGTAGAAAATCTTACTCTACCTCCTTGGAAGGAAAGTGGGTGTCTGGCAGCTTTTGTGAATTTCATTGATAAGAGTTAAGCCCTGAAGGGTAGATAACCAACAGTGCTGCCACCACAGGCGCCTCTATTTATGTGTTCACATAACCCACTGTCCCTTTATAACAACTGGGAACATAATTATCCTTGTTCAAACATAGATTCCACAAGGACAGTCTGTCTCACTTGGTCATTATCATACTCTTGTTCCCCTGCACAGTTCTTGTCCTAGACCCAGCTACTTACTTTATGAGACTCGCACCAAATAACACTCCAGGGTTTCTTGTTTACTCACACACATGCACGTGTGAGTACACCACACACACACACACACACACACACACACACACAAACACACAAACACACATACACGCACAGGATAAATTCTGTCAAAAGGATCACAATATGAAGGGCTTTCTTTCTACATGTTTTCAAACTACTGTGGTATTTTTATTTGCTACTTAATATTATCCTAATAAAAAGTTAAGTTGTAGATTATTAACACGCATTTTCACTATTTTGGTATTTTTGTATTGCCATGTTCAGATTCAAATGCAAATATAAGTAGAATCATCAAAATTACAGTTTGGATTTCATAGCTCATACATATGCATATTCTTCTCACAATGGGAAAAGTGTTACACAAAACTAACTCAACTATTCGCATTCATTTCTTTTTATTCTTTAGTTTATTATTTTTTTTTATTTTGTGCAGGGTTTCATTACACAGCTCAAACTTGTAATGATCCTGCTGTTTTCGCCATCCCCAGTCCTGGGATTACAGGCACATGCCACCATACCTGCCACCACACCCGGACTTGGTCACTGGCTCACCACTTGTGGAGGTGGGCGTGATGTAGTATGTGGTGCTGAGGATTGAACCCTAAACCCTGTGCTTGCCTAAGCAGGCACTTAGTCCACTGAGCTATTTCGCTGGTCCTTAATTCATTTCTTAATAGATGTACATCCTACAAACTCTGTCATAGGTTGCAGAATTCGAATGCCTAAGAACCAGGAGCTGCAGTATTCAAGGACTAGAGAAGATAAATGCCCCAGCTCAAGAAATGATAGTAAATCCAAGCTTTTTTCCATTTGTTTGCTCGTTTGGGGTCCTCATCAGATTGGATAAGTACCCACTCATACCCACATGGGTAAAGGTAATCTTCATTTTAGTCTACCAGTTCAAATGCTACTCTCTTCTGGAAATACTCTAAAAGACACAGAAATATTGTTTGACCAGCTATTGGAGTACCATCTAGCCTGGTCAAGTTGACATACATTTCAATCATCATCTTGAGTTTGGACATCTGGACCTCAATGTCTGTAGGAGTCTCATCCCAGCTTAGGGTACCTGAGGCAGGGCCAACCCACTGTGCAACTTGATGCCAACTCTATCAATCACAGGATGAATGGTGGCTTCCAGGGTTGTAAACTGGGGGCCTATACCACTGATGAAAATCACTAAACTAACAGAGAACAAATCAAGTCTGGACCCTAGCCAAGGGGTGTAGTGTTTAAGGCAAAAGTACAATTATTTAGAAACTGCATCCTGAAACCAGAAACTGAAAAGAAAATCCAAGCAAAAGCTATACTATAGCTCTGACTGGGTGCAACACAGAAAACACTTATGAAGTTGCTTACAAATGAAAATCAGTGAATGTAGGAGTTATACTTCATGCAGCAAAACCTTATCTCTCCAACAGAAGTACAAACATCTCAAGCAAAAGAGATTTCTCTGCTGGCTTTTGAGACAGATCCAAGTACATTATCATACTTTCTTCTCTACTCTTTCTGAAGCAAACTACTAGACTTCATGGAGCTTTCCTTCTTATCTATAAAATGAGAACTGTAATATTTACCTCACAGGATCAATTTAATGGTGGCTATATGAAAATCACCTGGCACAGTGTCTGCACTATGCATTAATCCTTTCCTGTTGCTGGGACAGAATATGCTGCCCCTAAAGGACAAGAGGTTTATTTTGTTCACAGTTTCAGGGAGTTCAGTCCATGGTTGGCTGGCTCCCGGGAAGCAATGGTGTAGTCAAAGGGCAGGAAGTTGTCCACCTCATGGCAGCCAGGAAGCAGAAAGAAAAGGGAAGAGATGGAGACAAGAATGCTCCCTTCCAGGTCATGGCCCCAGGGATCTACTTCTAACCAGGCCCCGCCTCCTAAAAAACACATTCAGTTACTTAACTCATCAATGAATGGATCCACTGAGGAGTATAGCACCCCACAATTCAGTCATTTTCCAAACACACAAGATTTTGGGGGATTGTTTTAGATCAAAAGATAACATAATAATTCACCAAAAAATGAGACAGTGGCCAATATTATACATTTAGTTTGCATAGTCTTCAAGACAAGCATGCTATCTTCACTTCAAAAGCTCATATGAAATCCTTTGAGAAAGAGTAGATTTGGATGTGTTTTAAAATCCTGAGTCAGCAGTAAAGTCTATTCATTCACTCTCCTCAAATTGTATCTAATTTTTGCAAAATTAGGTTCTTGTCCGTCAAACCAAATATGGTACTACCCAACTTCGCCTCACACACTTCATCTTAACTGTCCCCGTATCACAGCCAGTCTTGATTAGCTGTTGCTCCCCTAAATACTGCTCATGACTTCCTGTCTGTGGTCATGCTGCCTAGATACGTGACCTTGCCTACCCAGCATCCTGTAGATACCTCATATTACTGATCTTGACTAACAATACCTGCTTGTAAGTTCTACTTTTATAGTGTTTCACTTTGGCCTTCCTCCATCTCTCTAGACTACTGATGTATATATTTACTTTTTAAAATAAGTGAAATGGATTTACTTGTCTCTCTCTTCCCAGGGCTTGAATTAGGTGTCTCTCTGAATATCTGCTTGTGAAAATACAGTCTTTCTTCAGAGCCTACAGTTCTGCATTAACCTTCCAAAAGTACTAGCACCTTTTATTCTTTCTATTCTCTGTACAAACAGTTACTTCAGATTGAATTTCGAAGCCTCACCCATAAAATAAGTCACTCATAAGGTATTTTTTGGTTTCAACATATTTGAGATTTTTTTAAACTTTCCAAATTTGAAAAGGAACAATTTCTTTCCAAAAACAAAACAAAAAACCTGTTAATCCATTTGAAAGGATCAAGTGGTATGTCAACTTTCAAAATATTTCCACAAAGAAGTATCTTGCTATATTTTTCAAATACTAAATTCTACTTCATACAGTCATCAGCATACAAATGTATTCCTAACCACATAATTTAAAAGAAAAAAAAAACTTTCTTGGCTACAAACTCCTTAGAGCAGTTGTTTCTAGTCTGGACTCTACTTCCACATAATCTAATGTGAATATGCTTCAACCTAAACCATATTTCAAAGAGTATTTTACCATTACCTCCACATGTCCAAATCCACAGATCACCTCTCTGCCTTCTCTCAGCAGCAATCCACCCAGTTGTTGGCACCGTCCTTCTAGAGACATTTCTTCTTAGCCTCTCTGGAGTCACGGTCTCAGTTCTCTTCTGTCTCACTGAGTTGCTCGTTTTCATACATGTGTGTTGATGGCTCTTCCTCTCCCCACCATCTATACAAAAGGCATCAGTCTCTTTCCAGAACCATTTTAGCCCTTATCTATGAGGATCAAATCATCTCTAACCCTTATCCTGCCTAAGAACCACAGGTAGACTTTCAATCAGACTTAAAATAAAGCCCGAATTCTTATCACTGACTGGCAAAGCCTTCATAACTGAGCCCCATTTACTTCTCTGATCCTATCTCTGGCTATTCATCCACTCCACTCCTGCCGTAGGTCATAAAAATAACATGCTTGGATTATTTCAACTCAAGAAACTTTACATCAGCTTGTCCTTTCTCCCTGTATTTGAAATAGTCTTCGTTTCCTTTTTTATTCTTTAATTTTTTACTTAACTGCACATTAATTGCTACTTTACATTACTTTACAATAACATTTGTCAACAATTATTTCTCCATCCCATTACCCTAGTACCTATCATGCCAAATACTATCTCTGCCTCTGCCTTTTACTTAAATCTTATCTCAGAATGTAACTTCCATGTAAGTAGGGTCCTCTATACTTGGGCATCACCACATACATGGACCCTAAGCCATCTTCCACACATGACAAGGGTGTGTACCAGTATGTATGACCATTTACACACACACACACACACACACACACACCACCACCACCACCACCACCACCACCCTATCGTGTCCACAATTCATGATTCAGCTTTTATGGGGCAGGCACAGCCAACTGGAGATAAAAATTCAAATTCCAGGCCTGTGGTCACCATCCTGATGGGCATGATCCATAAGGAAAATCCAGCAGGGGAAAGGAAAACATGACCACAGCCTTAGGGAATGCAGCGGGCTATTTCTTTCCCAAATAGTTTTAGGGCTGTCCTCCAAAGAAAGCAGGAAATCATCACAGAGGGACACTCCACTCTAGGGGGTCGGGTCAGTGGGGCGCTCTTCTCCGCCCCTCCCCACACACTTGAGACCTAGGTCATTTCATGTATTAAAAGCTAATAGCTGCAACCATTTACAAACTTCTTTGCATTCTTCCTTCCCCTCAACAGTTTTCAATATAAACTTCACTGGAGTAGCATAAAAGAAGAGAAATACACTCCCAGTCAAGCAATGACAGGAAATACTTCAGAAACACCAAGAGACAAATAGACATGTCAGAACACACAAAATCGAGAAAAATGATAGAGGGAAATACATTCACTTAAATATAGATTTTTTTTTTTCCTTTTTAAACTCTTCAACCCCTCATCCTTGGATCTTTAAGGATGTTCTCTTAGATCCCACCAGTACTGATGCGACATCAGATTTCCTTTTTAACTCCTGAAGCAGAGAAACACATTGCGTGTATTAAATGAATCACTGTAGGTGTTGATTGAAATCGTACAGAAAACATGAAGATAGGTCTTAGATCAGATTTTCTTCCATTCCCAATAAAACAAAGGGAATTTTCTGACATGTTTAACTTATACTACTTTAATAGAATACACCCAGATTGGAAAGCCAATTTTAAACAATGTTAAATATTTGATTTTTGTTTGTTTGTTTGTTTGGTACCAGGGATTGAACTCAGGACCTTGTGCTTGCCAGGCAGGCATTGTGCCACTGAGCAATATCCCCAGTCAATGTTAAATATTGAGAGCTTGGTAATGTTGCAAGGTTTTCAAGATTTGGAGAGTAAATAAATAGTAAATAAGAGCAATTATTAAAGAGTAGATACTATTTTGTATAATTTTGTACAAAATGCAAATATTATCACATTTTACTTATATTTTTCCATAAATTTACTGTCTCACACGCTTTGAGGAAAAGGAAGCTTTTTGTCAGAATGAACAATATGAAAATAATGTACTATTTTAATGGACATACTTATAAATTTCCATCTTCTACAATTTAAGTCATTCAAACACATTCCAAATACAACAAATGGTGTTCAAACATTTAATGAAAGTGTAAAGAAGTCTCAGTAAATGGTAATAAGCAACTAGATTGACAATGAGATTTTTTGAGCTCCTACTCACTATGCTATACTGATACACTTCTTCCACTATGTACCAGTGTTTCCACTGTCACTGACTATATAATTGTAGCTATTGTGGAAGGTAAAGCCAAATGTATAACTGGTAACATCAATACAAATTATCTTCTCACACAGAAGCCTCAATATTCAGGATGTTAAGTAGTATACTTACATCCATCATGAAGAAGAAATGAATATTTGGGTTTTTTATTTATTATTACTTTTTTTTTTTTTTGTATTTTAGGAAAGTGTCTACAGGGTGTTCAGGGTCTCACTACTAGATCAGACTCATAGTGATCTGCCTGTTTACAGCCTCCCAAGAGCTGGGATTACAGGCTGCACCACCACACCCAGTCTCAATTGCCGCCTAAGCAAGTCCTGGGGGAGGGGCCGGCACAGCAAGCCGGGGGATTGAGCCCCTGACCTCTGCAGAATATTTGTTTTAGATAGCCTTTGCCTGTTTTTTTCTTTTGTGACAGGAGGTTTTAATGCAGATGGAATCAAAACAGCTTTGCTGCTGATTAAGGGATCATCTGGTCCTACTAGTCAAGAAAAAGAAGAAAAAGCAGCAGCAGCAGCTCAGGAAGAGTTTTAAGTAACTTCAGAAAGAAAAACATGATTTTTGCCTTGGAATCTAACTCTGTGGCACAGCATTTGCCTGGTAAGTGTGAGGGCCTCAGTTCAAATCCCAGTACCAAAAAAAGAGAAAGGAAAAAAGTCATGATTTTTAGGGCATTACTGGAGGCGAAATGGTACATCTAAGGTTGACTTGAGTAAATCATTTGGAGACGTAAATTGTGCCTAATAGTTCTCATTAAGAACTATGCAATTGTAGGATACACAAGTAAGAGCAACGGTAGGGTTTCACTTGAACTTGATTTTTAAAAATAAAACAATCGCAGGGAAAGTTTCTTTAAAAAGGAAGCAATGGGAACATAAAGCTGTTCAGTATGAGAAAGTCTGGAAGTCTACAGAGTCACGGACTATAGCTGCGGGAGAAACCGTGAGACTGATTCACAGAAACCTGGGAAGTACAGTCATTGGGGTATATGCTGGATCCTAGAGGGAGGAAGCTAAGTGAGGGTCGTGACCCTGCGATCTCAGCTCTGTGTACCTGCCCAGGCTGTTCGTCTCTCCAAGTCTTCTTCTCCACAATGATTTAATTAAGCCCGTTGCATGGGTGTTAACTGTCATGAAGATTAATTACATTAATCGCATGATGTGCTTGGCAATGCCTGCCAGAGTAAGTTATTCCATAAATGAGATCTATTGTTCGTTAGCCATAAATGAAATGTATGAGACATGGGGAGATTGTGTGATTCACCCAAGGAGTTGTCTAAAATTCATGTCTTTCACACTGGGTTTCCATTTCTAGACAGTGGAATATATAGAGATTTGCTAAAATATAGCCCCTGTATTTAAGGAGGTGCAAAATCAGTATGGCATGGGAAGAAAATAAATACTTTTATTATAGAATCCATCTTAAAATTCTAGAACTGCTCCTTATAGCTATTTGCTCTGGGCCAGGTGAGGATTTTTCTTGATATTTAACACATAAACTCCATTGGGTAGATTACTGTATCTCTCATGTACATAGAGCCAAATACACAGCAGGTCTTCAATCCATGTTTTTGCTTTCTGCAAAGAAAAATAAAATTGAGCTCATGTCAGGAAATCCTTCTTTAGGTTCTCCCCTTGACAAAAAAGGAGTGGAGAGGAAGTACGGGAAAATGTAGGGTATGTATTTAAAACTTGTTTTGAAACTATGTTGTAGGGTTATGTAACTCCTTGAAATAATAGGAAGCACTCTCAGATGTCATAAAAGCCTGCTGCAGTGCACCACCCCCACACAAGGAAGCTGCTCTCAGTAAATCACAAGGGAAGCCTACCTGAGGTGCAGGCAGAACTGCCCCGCAAGCCGTCCTGGCTGCATTCTGCCCCTTCCTAGAGCCTCTCAGCATTAGCATCGCAGCAAATGGCAATAGTTTAGTTATAAGGAAGCTGGTAGCAATCAGATTTCAGACTAAAGCACTCAAATTTACTATTGTTTTTTAATGTATTTGGACTCACAGCTTGGACTCGTAGTGACCCTCCTGCCTCAGCCTCCCAGCTCTGGGATTACAGGCATGCTCAATAGCCAGCTGGGCACACCTGGGAGCAGGGCCAACACAGCAGATAGTGCCAGGGATTGAACCCCAATCCCTGCACTTGCCTAAGCAAGAGCTTAGTCCACTAAGCTACCTCACTGGCCCTTAAGACACTCAAATATTTAACATAAAGGTGCTATTGAATTGTGATCCACTAGTTTGCATTTATCCACAGCAATTGAGAAATGTACTAGCAAAGGACACTCAGATATATTACAAAAACTTCACTTTGCTGTTACTGTCTTTTCCCCTTCAATCTTTGTGTGTGTGTGTGTGTGTGTGTGTGTGTGTGTCTAACTGGGGATTGAACTCAGGCCCCCTTGTGTTTGCCAGGGAAGTGCTTATTCCACTGAGCCATCTCCCCGGCCCCTCCCCTTCAATCATTTCTAAGTGCTGCTAATATGAGGGAAAATTGGGGCCAGGGAGATGGCCCCAATTTATTTCAGTAGGATAAACGGTTGACTGGCAAATGCAAGGATCTGAGTTCAATCCCCGGTTCTGCAAAAATAAATAAATAAATAAATATAAAAAAATTAAAAAATATGAGGGAAAATAGGAATAATTTTTACTTCTAGCTCCATTTCTTTCCCTTTCCCATCTCTTTCCTCTTTTGAAAATGTTCAGAAGCAAAAAAGCAGATGCACAAAAAGAGAATAAGCCAGAGCAGAATATGAGCAGCTGGACTAGACACCTAGACCTGGGAGGGTGTAACATGGAAGGTTTAGCCGTGTGTCATCTTTGGCTCACTAACCAAGAAAAGAGGAAATGGAACTAGAAAGCTCAGGGATGGTAAAATTTTATTCTGTCCTTCACATTTCAAACTTTGGGGCACTTGGTTCTTTCTCCCTCCCTCCC
>NDGN011553308.1:1999-12942 GCA_002564285.1 Tympanoctomys barrerae | reverse complement strand
AAAGAAAGAAAGAAAGAAAGAAAGAAAGAAAGAAAGAAATAGGGAAACAGTCATACCAGATTACTAAAACTAAAAAGAGAACGTCCAATTGCTCTTCATGCTAAGCACTCAACACAGCCTGATGACACAGTTTCCAGGGCCTTGAGCCTGACTGGTTACCACGAAATCCTACATTGATACTGTCACCAGACAGGACCAAGAAGCTTCTCCAAAGAGGGGTTAGGTGCCTCAGGTCACCTCTGCCCCAGTGATGGATTCACTGATTTTGTGGGTTCACTGATTTTGTCACACACAAAAAAATTCAAGACCTGTCTGTGATAGGCATAGTAAAAATTATTAGGCAGAATTGTAAACGGACCATAAAGAGAATAGAGTGGGAGCCCTTGAAACAGGCACTCTGTGGTCTGGGCCTTGGAGTGCCCTCAGCACTTCCTCTTTTGAGGGATGTTGGGCATATGATACAGCCTGCAGAAGTTCCTCATGTAAGTTATCAATCATAAACATAAAGTGTAAACCATGGCCCACAGGCATGTTTTATTTCATTTTTTGGTGTTGGGGATTAACAGGATTTCTCACACAGAAACAACCCCAGCCCTTTGTTTTCTCCCCCGCCCCAACTGCTACTCTCTCTCTCTCTCTCTCTCTCTCTCTCTNTTTCTTTTTCTTTTTTTTTATATAAGGCAGTGGTGGCAAACTTATGGCACATGTGTTATTGTGTTTTTGTTTTAAGCCAAAATTTGTTAATACAGAGTTATCTAAACTAAAGCTCCAGCATTCAGGTTTAATTGCAGGATTGGCACTTTGTAATAAATGAGTATGATTTTGGTTGCAGTTTGGCTGTTGGTTTCTAAAAGGTTTACCATCTCTGGTACAGGGTTGTGCTAAGTCAAAAAGTTGCCTAGGTTAATACTGAACTTGGAATACTCCTGCCTCAGCTTCCTGGAGTGCTGGGGGTTACAAGCTTGTGTCACCACAACCAGCTACAATATGCATGCTTTAAAATGAGATAAAAACCTGGGCACAGTGGTGCACACCTATAGCCACTTTGGAAGCTGAGGTAAGAGAATTACAATTTTAACACCAGTCTGAGGAACTTAGAGAGAACCTGTCTATAGACGGACAGACAGACAGACAGATGGATTTAAAACATAAAGGGGCTGAAGATCTAGTTCAGTGATCCATAGGTTAAATTCCCAGTATCAAGAAGTCTATGAATCCAATTTTATTCTGCAACATCAGAATTGTCCTCTGGTTAGGTCTCTCTCTCTGTGTGTCTCTGTCTCTGTCTCTCTCTGTTTCTCTGTCTCTACAAATATATTTGAGTTTCTGTATCTATAACAACCAAAATTCAAATAACTTTTCAAGCTATTACCTTCTTCCCTCCATTCAGAGACAAATCCTGGGGGGAAGGGTGAATCTAGCCTTGAAATGAGTATTTGTTTACTCTTCATTCATTACTTGCTGCTTCTCCACCAAATCAATTGAAATAGTTCTTTCAAAGTTAACAATGACTACTTGATTGTCAATGATTTTCCTTCCTTTCTTCTCTCTTTATATACTTGATACTATTAACTACTCACTCCTTTTTGCCTTTAATCAACAAACATTTCTTAAGTTTTCCTATTCTATAAAGCAGGCCCTGGGGAATAACAGGATTTATCTGCTGAAGTTAAATGCTTGGCAGTCTTCTTACCAAGAAGATGTACACACAACTAAGAGAAATAAAGTACTAAAGAAAAAAGTAAGATCACACACTTATGGAGTCATTTCTTCTACAAATGGCCTTAGAGGTGAATTTTCTTGAGACTGTACGATGGCCAGGTGAGTGGGAGCTAGCCATAGAATCATTTGAGGCAGAGAAAAATGCATGGACACAGGTGCAGGGCATAGGTCATCCAGGCAGTGAGTGTGTGGCAAGGAGCCTGGAGCGCATGCGCCAAGGCGGCCATTAAAACTAGAGTGAAAGGCAACACAAGGTAGCGGAGGAACTAGAACCCATTCGTGTAAGGACTTTGGATTTCATCTTACAGTACTAAACAAGGTACTAACTTGATTCTCCCTGAAATATGTTTATAATTCAGAAATAATACTTTCACAAGAATCTGGAGGCTGAATTGGGAGGAGGCCATAGCACTGCTGGTATGAGACCTGTTAAGGAACTTTTGCTGGTGAAAGAGAGTGTGAGGATCTGAAGTGAAAAGGAGGAAGCCAGGCCTGAAAGATGGGGACCTGAATGAGTGAGAGTCCATTCAGCAGGAACAGAATACACAAGACAGAAAGGCAGGATTCAGGGGGATTGCCCCTGGCTGGTAGTATCCCAAAAGTGGTGTCCCTCAATTCTGACCTTGTTTTCTGTTTAGTCTTTTAAGTTAGTATTTGTTGTTTTATGCAATACAAAATATGTGTCTCTTCATGAGTCATTTAAAACATCTTGGAATACAAAGAAAATATCCCATAATGTTGCTATTTTAGAGTATTTAAAAATATGATTGTACATTTATACCTTTTTTTAGAAGGATATTTCATTTGCCACTTAAGTTATATCCTGATTTTTTTTTATATCCTGATTTTAACATTTAGTTGTGTTCCAGGAACCCTATTCTGCATGAGGTAATGTTTGAACATACAGTTTTATGCTTGTCTAGTGTTTTATTCTGGGAATAACACTTTTACCTATCAATGAATGTTGAAACTGACCTTCATCTCGCTATCATATATAATGCTATAATGAACAGCCCTGCATATATCATTAGATGCTTCTGATTATTTTCGTGATAGAGGTTCTTGCAATTGAAATTTCCAAGTCAAATTTAAGAACAGTCATAAAATCTCTTAATGTACACTAACAAATTGCTTTCCGAATACACTATCTCAATTAGTATTCCCATGAGCACTTAGCATGCCCTTAAGAGATCTTCTCTAAGTTGAGAGGAAAAGGTTTCCACTTTAATTTGCATCTCCTAAATTACAGTCCTTATATGTATTGGCAATTTGTATTTGTATTTGCTGTCTTAAAAAAAATTCTCCCTTCAGTTCTTTGATAATTTTTCTATTGGGATATTTTTCCTTCATTTGTATTAATGTCTTATATAACAAGAATATTTGATTTTTTGTCTGTCATGCTTTTGAAAATATTTCTGTATCAGGTTTTATTAAGCATTTTACAGTGAAATTTATCTCTTGTTTTCAGACCCTTGATTTCCTTCTCTTTCATTAGCTGTGACTCTATTTTATACTATTTCCCCAGTGCCTTTCCTTTATTGTGTCTTACTACCATCTCTTCCTTCAAATAGACACATTTCTCATAGTATTTGGCCTTTTGGGTAAGTATAGTTATACTCAGAGGTCTGATCTACCCCGAATTCTTCTGCAGATTTGAATACTGATACATTTAAACTGAATTTTTTCCTCTAATGTATCTACATTTATTAACTCTGTCACCGATTAATGAACATCTTCATGTTCAGACACACTTCTCTGTATCTCATGCTTTAATCTATATAGTAAGGATAATAATCATATTTGTTTACTACAGTTTTAAAGATTGATTTAATGCATAGAAATATCTTGGAGTAGTGTCTGGAATGTTGTATTGTTCATTGGCAGCAAGTACCTGATCTGATGTTTGTTTCCTAGAATACATACAGTAAAGTGGAGAAATGTTTATTGCATTAGTGTCCTTAAAATCAGAGTAAAGTAGAGCCTATCCAATGATGGCCACGTGTAAGAGGTAAGTGGTTTATTTTGAAGGCCATGGGTAGGGATCTGTCTGCTTTGGATAGGTAACAGGACAGTCTAATGTCTGAAACAAATGAAAATGACGAATTCCAAAGCTGGGCAATCATCTGTGTTGCCAAAGTAGAGTGAAACTCTAACATTTAGCAATTCTTTCTTAAAGAATGATCATTTAGTAGCATGAGTATCTGATAATTTTGTTCAAGTCACTGGAAGAGTCCGATTTCTGATTATAAAACTATGTATAGATCTGTGGCATTTAAATTTGACCATAGAAATTAAAATTAGTGTTCCACTATTGTGCAACACTGGTGGACATTATTGGATTCACTATGTTAAAAGAAAAAAAAAAGAAAAAATGTTAAAAGAAACTTACAAGATTTAGTACAACAGAAGACAATGTTCTTGCTTATTTTAGCTTCGTTCATTCATTCAATGAAAACTGAATAAGCGTCCCAGTGTGCTACGCTCTGCACATCACAGGATTCTGTTGGCAGATATATTTAGGAGTATGTGCATCTGATCGTAGTATATGTACTGCTGATAGAGCATGAGTCCATTTGAATATGAATTGTATATGAATATAAATGCTCTATAAAGAGCAAAAACACTTTACGTGCATATTACATTAACTTCAAAAGTATGCCCTGATGTGAGGGATGAACACATAGCTTTCATTTCCATGTCAGTATACGTTTCAAATAGCACTTTTTCTTCTTTCTAGTTGTGAAGGCTTGCTCACATCTATTAATGCATGTGACCAACTCTCTGGGACAGCACAGGTATCATTTCCATCTGCTAGATGAAGAGGTTGGTGGTCTGAAGACTTAGGGATGTATTGGAGGTTGTGAAATTGTATAGTAAACCCTAGAGCTGGGTCTACACAAGTGTCCACTTGTTAAAATCAAGTCTATGTAGAAGATATATTTAAAGTTTGCTTTTCTTTTAGAACCTCATCATGTTATAAGAATTACTCCTTCCAGGGCCTGTCACTATAATCCACACATGAATGAGTTTTAGAGTCAAGACTAAATTCATATCTGTTTATTCTCAAATCTCTTGTTATGACTGGGTTTCCAAATGTCTTGCACAACCTTCCTGGTATTGAAGGACTGACTCTTACCTAATAGATAGTCTTTTGTGAAAAGCCTCAATCAGGAAGGCTCTGATCTCATGAATGTATTACTCTATTCACAGGTTCTTGATTGAATAAACTATTGGAAGGTGATAGAAACTCTGGGAGGTTGGGCATGATTGAAGGAAATAAGTTACTTCCATGGAGGCATGCCTTGGTAGGGTGTATCTTGTTTCTTCCTTCCCTTTTATCTTTTTCTGGTATATTTTCTCTCTGCTTCTGTCTCTGTCTATTTCTGTCTTTGTCTCTCTGTCTCTCTTTTTCCTCTGTCTGTCTGTCTCTGTCTCTCTCTCACTATCTCTCTCTGTCTCTGTCTCTGTCTCTGTCTCTCTCCCTTCCCTCTCTCCCTCTCTCTCCCCCTCCCTTTTCCCCTCTCCCTTTCTTTCTCCCTCTCCCTCTCTTTTTCCCTCCTTCCCTCCCTCCCTCTCAGCCACCACTAGGTGGGTGCCTTTTCATCAGTCTTCCACTATGATATTTTTGCCTTGCCACAGGCCTAAAGCAATAGATTCCCCTGAGCATGTACTGAAACAATCCAAACCATGAGCCAAAATGCAACTATTCTCCTATAAATTCATTCAATCCCAGGTTCCACCAAAAAAAAAACCCAAAAAACAAACAAACAAAAAAAACCCTCTCAGGTATTTTGTCACAGTGACAGGAAGCTGCATAACAGAGAATTGCTAGTGAGGAGTGGAAATGTTGCTATGATCATTCCACACTGTGTGGTTCAGAAGCCTTTGGGAATGGTTTGCAGAAGGAGGCAGGAAATATTTACAGAAGCAGCTAGAGAAAGCTTTGGATGTTGTAAGACAGCTCAACGAGTAATTCTGATGTGAACTCAGAAGACCAGAATGTCCTCTGAGGGGAACAAGGACCCTACTGGTATGGGACTGGAGTCTGTGCATATTATAACTGGCAAAGAATGTTTTAGACTTTTTCCATGCTTGGAGACTCTGAGGAGGCTGATTTTAAAGATGATGGGCTAGCTAATTTGGCAGAAGAAATTTCAAGGCAGCATTATGCTCAGGCTGTGGCATGGGTACCACTGACTACTTTTCGTTAGATTCACAGAGAAACTCAAGAGCAAAAAAATATATATAAAGCTTTGCAAAAGGAGTTTTACCAGAAGTGGAGCATATTTAAGATGACCTTTTCTTTCATGTATTTAGGACAGGGTCTGCAGGGTCTCACTACACAGATCGGACTTGCAGGGATGCTCCTGTGTTCAGCCTCCCAAGTGCTGGGATTACAGGCACACACCACCACATCCAGTCTCACTTGTCATTCAGTGACCCCAGGCGCAGGGCTGGTATGGCACGCTGGGGATGGAACCCCTGTCCCTGCGCCTGCCTAAGCAGGTGCTTTAGTCCACTCACTAATCTGGCTGGTCCAGGAGCATATTTAAAATTGGGTGGAAGACAGTGTAGTTGCTAAGAAATTGTGCCTCTAAAAAGAAGCCAAGCCAAAGACTTCCTGAATAACACAGTTAATAACATCAACAAAAGGGATGACCTCAAATTAAAAAGCTTCTTCCAGCAGAAGACACAATCAACAGAGTAAAGAGCCAACCTATAGGATGGGGAAAAACCTTACTAGCTACTCTTTTGGTAGATGACTAGACTATATAAAGAACTCAGAAAAATTAACTCCAAAAATGACCCAATCAACAAATGAGCCAATGAACTGAATAGATCCTTCCCCAAAGAAGAAGTATAAATAGCCAATAAGCATATGAAAAAAATTAACAACCTTGGTCATTAGAGAAATGCAAATCAAAACTGCCTTGAAACTTCATCTAACTCTAGTCAGAATCATTATCAGCAAAAATACAAAATAAATTCAAAAATTTTAAATGTATGCTGGAAAACACAAGGGGTTGGCAAAGCTGTACAAGGAAGTCTCTTACATCATTGATGGGAATGTAAACCCAGTAAATCACTCTCGAAATCAGTTTGGACATACCCCCCAAATTAAGACCACTATTTCACTTAGCTATAACCCTCTGGAGTAAAAGAGATAAAGCCAGCACATTATAATGATATGTGCATGCCCATGTTTTGGGTGTGCAACTCACAAAATCTGAGCTGTAGAAACAGCCTTGATGTTAAATGAATGGAGGAATTGATAAAGAAAAGTATGTATTCATGATGGAATATTATTCAGCCAGTAAAACGAGTAAATCACATCAACTGCAAGAAAATGGTTGCAACTGGAGACCATCAAGTTAAGTGAAATAATTAGGAAGCTCAGTGGGACTTGTATGGAATCCCATCTCTTGGGAGGCTGAGCTAGCAGGATTCCCAGATTGAATCTTGCCTAAGCAAAGTAATTTCTCAAGTTATAAAATAAGCCCAGCATGGTGGTGCATATCTATAATTCCATCACTCAGAGGTTGAGGCTGGGCTACAAAGTGAGTTCATGGCCAGCCTGAACTGCATATTGAAACTCTGTTCTCAAAAAGATGATAAAGTACATAAATAGGGCTGGGGATGTAGCTCAATGTAAAAGCTTTGTGTTCAATTCCCAGTACTGAACTAGCAGAAAGACAAAAGAGAGAGGAGAAGAAGAAAAAGGGGATAAAAGAGTATTCATGTTTAATATGAGAAACTGAAGAGACAGACATGCATACGTAAATGAGAGAAGAGAGTACTGGAAAGTAGTATTTTGGAGACAGGGAAGGGGTTCAGGGGATGGGGATGAAAAGGATGTGCAAATGGCATTGAAAATGATCAAGAGATGTTGTATGGATGTAGCAATTTTCCAAAACAGTATTCATTATTCTGAACTCCTAATATTTACTAACAAAGCAAAAAGCAAATAGAAAAGGTGTTTTTAAAAAACCCACCCCCACCTTGTAAGAGCTTTGCCCTAAAACAATTGGAGCATGCTTGAGGGCATCTTGGAAATTATCCAGAGCTTACCTGTTGTAGGCTTGTAGGTAAAGAGGGTGCTATTTTTTTTTTTTTTAAGTCCTTGCTTTAAGAAAAGAGCCGGCAGGGCTCACTGCTCACACAGGACAGCTGCTGGTGTGAGCTGAATGTCCATTCTTCCCAGGGACGCATCCTGTATGCTCTGCTGTACAGGCTCTCAGAGGCCACCACGACAGAGGTCCAAAGAAGCCAGCTGCTGCACGCTGGCTGGCTGCAGACCTGTGGGACAGCCACGTGATGCTGGTTTTAAAGGCCTGCAGAATTCAAAAATTACAGGGCTCTGAGGGTTCCACTGAGATGTCAAAGGAAATCCAGAGAGGCCAAGCAGGGCGTGATGGGATTGGGATTCCCTCTGGGCAGCCTGGGAGGGTGACAATGTGTGAAGCATGAGAGGAAAGCAGAAGCCATGAGGGGTCCCCGGGAAGTTAGAGACACTAGGAATCTGAGAGTGGAGTCAGCCCAACGAGGGGTCAGAGGGGCTGTGACTACAGGCCGGAGGCCAGGGATGCCTAGGTCCTTTCACAGCTCACCACCAGGTGCCCTGTGTGCTGCACCCAAGCTGTAGGGCTTAAGGTCTGTCCTGAAGGCACCTAAGCTGCTGAGCTATCTCCCAGCTATAACCGTCAGTCTTTTTTTTTGTATTTTAGGAAAGGGTCTACAGGGTGTTCAGGGTCTCACTACTAGATAGGACTTGTAGTGATCAGCCTGTTTACAGCCTCCCAAGAGCTGGAATTACAGAAGTGCGCCACCATGCCCAGTCTCAATTGCCATCTCAGCACGCCCAGGGGGCGGGGCTGGCACAGCAGGCCCAGGGATCGAACTCCGGCCCCTGAGCTAACCACTAGTCTTGATTGTCCACTTGATCAACTTGAGAGATAACTAGGATTAGTAAAGCAAACTTCCATATGTGTCGAAGAGGTGATTGGCACTTGGGCCTACGAATGGAGGGGGAAGAGCTGTCCTGAATGCAGGTGGCGCTTTCAACAGAGTAAGGCCTCAGCCCCACAAAAGGAGGAGGAGGAGGGCAGCCAGCCCTTGCATGCTCACTTCTGCTTGAGGGAGTGCCTCTTTCAGGGCTGTTGTTGACTACAGACACCAGACTCTGGCTCACACCAACAACTCTCGTGGTGCTTCCAAGCTTTGAGCCTTGGACTAGGGCTGCATCCTCGCCCTTCTTTATCTGAACAGCTTCTAAGATTGAGCATTTACAGATTCTCTGGCTTTCAACATGCAAACAGCCATTTTGGGACTATCCAGTCTCTAATCCTATAAGCCAATCTCATAAACTCCCTTTTATAAATAAGTATATTCTATTGATTCTTTCCCCTAAAGAATCCTGACCAACACACAAGAGTACTTTCCACAGCTTTATAAATCTGTTATGAAAGGATCTCTCTTTTCTAATTCTGAACTGCTAAGCCTGCATGCATAGGCAATAAGCACAATTAACATTTTGATTTCTAGAACAACTCAAACCATCTAAAATTCATATATATCCAGAAAAGCTCTTGTATCAGGGGAATTTTTATACTATTTGCTGAAACTAACATTTTGAACCAAGGGACCAAGGGTATCTTTATGCACCTATTTGCTTTTCCTATTCTTTTTTTTTAAGCAATGTGAATTTGGAGTTCCCTGTGTACATGGAAAGTCTTCAGTGAAGTCTGAAATATGAAAATGTAGGACATATTAAATACAGTTAATATATTTCCAGGGCATCTCAATGTGGAAGTTGACATGTGTGACAAGAAAGGAGATAGTTTTCCCATTTGACATTTCCTCACGTCCTCTACCACTGCTTACAAATGTTGGTTCCATAGGAAATGAAGGTATTCTGTGGTATTCTGGAGGAAGCCACTTATTATTGAATATTTTTAATATTTTTAATAATATGGCTCACAGGAGACTAGAATAAAATCAGTCTTTAAGGGCAAGAGCTTTTCTTTTATTTGTTGTTCTTTGCTGTGCCTACTTTTATTTAAAATGATGAGAGTCCCCATAAAGCGAAGGAATTTGTATGATGTAACAGGCTGGAACATTGGAACTGTGCACAAGCTGAAGAGCTGGTCCACCTACCCAGTTTCAGACACAAGAGGAAATACCAGTTATTCAGCCAACCCAAAATTTTCAGCTGTTAGAGCTCAATTTTCCCATCCTGTGCAATAATTTCAATGACGCTCAGAATAGTCTGAAATAGGCAATTATGAAACGTCTGTGAATTTTCTGTGAGGAAGAGAAACTATTGCAGGGTTCAGTTTGTTCAAAACTCTTTAAAGGCTTCACATACCTTTCAAAATCCCCTTTAAGGCCTGTCTTAGCTGAGCTCCCTAGATACACACGTTATGATGCGGAGTTGAGTCTGGGCCAGGAAGCGCTCTCTGGAAATTTGTCCGTGAGGAAATGGGGCAAGGGAAAAGGTGAACAGCAGCTGGCTGTAGCCGAGGCCTCAGCCACCTGCAAGGCGAGCGCTGTACAGGGAAGGAGCCGGTGGAAGCAGGGAAATAGGCTGTTGCATTTGCACAGCAGTCATTTGTCACGGGCCCTGAAAGGGATACAGCCTTGGAGAAGACAGTTTTCTGGAGCCAAGGACAAGTTCCTCTAAGAGACGCATTGCAGCGGCAGGTGGAGAAGCTGCAACAGCTGGAGGACATGACGCGGTTGTGGTTTCATTGCATTCCTCACACGGGGCACATGATGTGACTGCCCGTGCGGGTCATTTCCCCATGGTTGGGACAACGTACTCGGCACCTCCAACTTAAAGGAAGAGTTCACAGTTTAAGCCCGTGGTTGGCCTGCCCCAAGACAGAAACACTGTGGTGCAAGGGCCTGACGGAGAAAAGCGGCTCGCCTCATGGGAGACAGGAAACGGTGGGGAAGGAGGAGCGAGGAAGAAGAACGCGCCTTCCCAGGTCATGGTCCCCCACCCCAAATTTCAAAACACATAAGACTGAGGGGGGCACTTTATCTCTAAACCATAACACACACACTCTCCCCCCTCCCGTTTCTCTGTCTCTGTTGTCTCTCTGTGACTGTCCCTCTGTCTCTCTCTCTTTTTCTCTCTCTGTCTCTTTTTGTTTCTGTCTCTGTGTCTGTCTGTCTCTCTGTCTGTCTGTCTGTCTGTCTGTCTGTCTGTCTGTCTGTCT
>NDGN011553307.1:16490-29266 GCA_002564285.1 Tympanoctomys barrerae | reverse complement strand
ATTATCAAAACTGTCCTATTAATCAGCTGTGAAACTGTCTCATTTATATTTCTCAATAAAAAAATGCAATAAAAACCATAAATACCAAGATCCATGTAGCTTACTGAACCCCAAGTGAGATAAAACTCCCAACACAAAGAACATCATACTTAAATTACTAAAAACCAGTGATAAACAGAAAAATCTGTAAAATTTCATGTTCACAGGGATATAAGGTAAGACTATCATACACAGACTGCTTACTATAAACAACGTGGAGAAGAAGATAGTGTAATCACAGTTTTAGTTTTTTGGGTTTTTTTGTTTTTGCGGACCCGGGGATTGAACTCAAGTCCTTGCGCTTGCCAGGGAAGCACTTATTCCACTGAGCCATCTCCCCGGCCCCTGTAATCACAGTTTTAAATGCTGGGGAAAAGTGTGCCTAGAATGCAGTGAGGTTGGAGAAAGACTAGAAGGAAATGGTAGGAAAAAGATAAGTCCACAAGACAAAAGAAAAACTGAAAAATCCTGACAAGGTGATGATGGCCAATTCCAAACTCCAAAGGTCTTGTTTTCTGGGCAGTGCTCCTAACTACCCAGGCAGAGAACAGCAGCACAGCACATGGCAAAGAGCAGAAGCTTTGGGATACACACTTTGGGACTAAATCCAGGCTCTGGGACTTGTGAGATCTTCCATTGTTCAGTACTTTGAGGTTTTTTTCATATATAAAACTCTTAAGAGGATGCAGCTGAGTGGTAGAGCACTTGCATGGCATGTGGAAGCCCTAGATTCAATCCCTAGTACAAGAAACAAAACAAAACTCTAGTTTAAAGATGTATATATTAAAGCATATACCAATTAATAAACCATGTGTACAAACCGAACTTGACATAGTACCTAGCACACGGTTAATGTTTAGCACTTTAGAGCGATCATACTTTATCTGTGTTCACACAGCACCTAGCAAGAAATTCTAGTAAGACATTAATATTGCTGCAATCATTTATATTTAATCTGCTTGTTAAGAGTTTTAGCACCTAGAGGGAAGGGGCTATGCTACTCTCAATTCTATACTATCAGCTTCTTTAGTATCTAGTGCACACAGAAGATCTTTCAATAATAACTGATGTAAATGATCACAGCTTGTTTAATTCCATAGCAACAATTTCCTGACCTAGCTGAGAATCTTGATATCTCAGTATCCAGAATACATTTTTCAAGACTTTTTTCAAATTAAAATACAAAAATTTTGGCTAAATCATACTGATTGGACTTTAAAAATCTGTTCACTAAAGCAACAGAAGTCATCAAAGGCTTCTAAGCAAGGGAATAGTATCAGCATATCGCCTGTCAGCTAACAGCAGCAAAGAGGGATGTCCTAGAGTAGCAGCCAAGGTGATCAGCTAAGCAGCTACTAGAGAAGCTCAAATAGAAGACTTGGTAATTCATTATTAAAGGAGGCTAAAGGAGACAAAGAAATCAAGGGCAGGACCAAGGTCTCTAGTGTGAGCAATGATATAAAGGAGATACCAATGGAATGGGAACAAAGGAGAAGTAAGCATTACAAAGGCAATGCAAGTGTATTGACACTGAAGTAATAATGATCTGCAACTGATCACAGGCATATACAGTAGGCAAGTGGAACTTGGAAAATTTTCAAAATAATTATAATGTAATAGCTAAAAGCAAGCACATATTCCAAAAGATTATCACCCAAAGTAAGCTGACTGAACAACAATGTCCAACAACAATAACACTGACAGAGCTCTGGTGAACCCTTATTCTCTGTCTGGAACAGGGTAAAAAGCTCTGCAAGGAGAAAAATGAAAAACAACATCAAAAATAAAACAAGGCTGTAAAACTCAAAGAAGTTGCAATTTCAAAACAGAATTATATCATGTATTTAAAGACAGAAGCAGAACACTAAAATGAGGTTGATTTTGGGAATCAAAGTTGATGAGCTCATGAAAGTTTTAAAAATTAGAAAGTCAGGAATGCTGCACAAATAACAGCACAAGTGTGCTGATATGATTTCCTGTCATAGAAGGCTTTGGAAAGATGTCAAGGGAATCTGTCTGATGGCCCAATTCTCCCCATGAAAGAGACCAGGCCAGGTACTTAATACAAACTGGGAGGAGGCAGATACAGTCAGCACAGCCAAGGTATTTATGAGGAACACACGAAGATCATCTGGAAAAGCCTTTCAGAGAACCAGGTGATGCACATTCTCACAGAGAAGCAACATCTTATACGGAAGAATAAACTATCAAATTCAACACAAGAAAGACAATACTTACTATTCCAGAACCAAGATCATTTCTGATGGAGTCTCGTATACTTCATGTAAATTAATGACCCAAGGATTGTCCTGTGCTAGTTCAAGTACAGCAATCTCATGAATTATCTCCATCCGACAATCTTGGCCTTTTCTTCTTTTTCTCATGAACTTTGCTGCAAATTCTTTTCCAGAATCTTTCTTTATACATTTCCTCACCACTGCAAATTTTCCCCTAAAATTAAATAAAAGCATTCACTGTTAAAGCTGGCAACTTTTCAGAGATGCTAAGTTTTAATAAAAATTTCTGAATACATCAATGGGTATTCGGAGTTAGCCTATTAATCACAAAAGTAACACTTGAGAATTTATCATAGGCTATATATGAACTGCTTTATAGATTTATAAATAAAATGTAACTTGTAAAATTATAAAAATCATTTTTCTCAATATGCCAATACTATGGTTTAAAGGTGTCCTCCTAAATTCAGGCACTAGAAACAAAACAGCTGAGAGATGAGCCCTTGGGGTTGATCAGGTCCTGAGGGAGCAAGTTCCTGATAAAGAGATGAAGGCAAGACAATGTCCCCTCTTCAGCTCCAGTTCTTGCTCTTTCTCCATGGTATGGCCCAGCAAAATGGAATTTGCCAGGCATGAGACCTTAATCTTGGACTTTTCAACCCCCACAATTATGAGCTAAAAAATGCTGATAATTTCTAATTAGTCTGTGGCATTCTGTTATAGCAGCACAGAACAGACTAAGACCATAGCCAAATATTAAAGCTGGTATTTTTTGCAGTTTCATTAAAATAACTTAATTTTGTACATTTATAATAAGATTTAAATCTTTTAAAATAGCATTTCATTTTTTAAAAAACAAAAATTGGTCACTGGATTCCCTAGTATGATGAATTTCACTGTCACCAGTTGACTTGAAGAAAACTATCACTTTTCCATATGACAAAAGTAAGGGTTTCACTCAGCTGTCAGTCTCATAACATCAGCTAGAAATGTGCATTTTCTTATAAAAATAGATAAAACAAGGATATCTTTGACACATTACAGATTGTCACTAATGTTTTGTTTTTACGGAACTGGGGATTGAACTCAGGCCCTGGCGCTTGCCAGGCAAGTGCTTATTCTAATGAGCCATCTCCCTGGCCCCATATTGTCACTAATAGGCAAGTCAAATTGAAGAACCAATATAAAACTGATGAAGCATATGATTTTTGGAATTAGACCTGGGCCTGAATCCCACAAGTGAGACATGACATATAACTGTGGACAATTTATTTAGCCTCTCTTTGACTTCATTTTTTCTTATTTGTACAAGGGAATAGGAATAACATCTACATCAGGGTTGTGAGAATTAAAATGTATCCCTCAATATTCATGAAGGATGCTTCTAGGACCCCCTAGGTACCAAAATCTGAAGGTACTCAAGTGTCTCATACTGAATGGTATATAGTATTTCCATATACTATATAAGATCACCTCCAGATTACTTCTAATACCTAATACAATGTAAATATTATGCATAAGTAAATAGCTGTAACAGTGTGCTGTTTTGAAAATAATGGCAAGAGTTTCACATGTGTATATCCACTACATCTTTAGGTTGCCAGGCAACTTAAAAATCATGATGTTTAACCTAATACCAACTGCCAATGTCGTCTGTCAAACTATAAGGTACAGTTACTTATTCCACTTCTAGGCACATATTATTTAATGAAGTTTTCATTATAAGCCATACCCTGACTTCAACTGAAGGGCTAGAAGGGGTCTCAGTTCTTACTTCCACTTGATCATCTATCAGTTATCACATATAGAGAACAGTATACCAACAGCCACTCCCTCTTCTCATTCAAATCTGCCATCATTTCTCATGTCCATAGAATATTTTGACCTCCTCACTGTTATGGCTTATTAGAAAATATGCCAAACAATATTTAAAAAAATTACTGCAGGTGTAATATGATCAAAGCATTATAGGATTATTAGTTTGTGTCTATTAGCACAATATAACCTAACATTGTTTGCTAAAAAATTGATAGGCTTTTCCTATTTCCTATTTGGCTCATAAACACATATCAATTACCTACACTGTTTCCCCTCTGAATTTTTTTCCTGACAGTACCTCTGAGCTGTATTTTAAAAATCTTTTCTAAAAAACTAAATGCAAGGCTTTAACTTGTTCTATTAAGTTCTAATTTTGAGGTTATGATTCACAATAGCTTATTTTTGAGCACTAATTCTTCCTTCCCAGCAACTGCTAAACACAAACATGATTTTCATTCCCTCTGTGTTTTTGTGACCACTAGTAATAAAATGTTGAGTGACAAAGCCTGAGGCATAGCCCTGTAGCTGTTCAATTTGGTAATAATCTATGTAACAGTATTTATATTCAGATCAAAATTCTTTTGTTCACAGAAATATTTTACTCCACAGAAATCATTAGGAGAATATCTCTACCAGGCCCAAAGGGGCAGCATATTTAAGACATTCAAGATCGAGATATATTAGCACTCCCTGACTGTGTTGTAGGTAGAAATGAGTGGTGAAAGGGAAGCTGAAAATTCAGAATGACTTCTTGATTTTTAGTACAGACACCTTGTAAATGTGCATCATCAAATGACAGAGATGATAACAGTAACAGAGCCTTAGGGGAAGATCATGTGCTAGGTTTTAGAACAGAGCTCCAGAGTACTATACCTGCACATGGCAGGTATGCAAATATGGCAGATGGCACACCCAGTACATAAGCAGTTGTTTCGTTAAATAATTCCTTTTAAAATTTAACCTTATATCGTTTAACATATTGAACTACTTTCCATCCTCTCGTCACTGGACTTTCCTACCACGGTGCCTTATTTGGTGTGCTATCAATGGCAGCTGTCTCACAATCAACTCTACCAAGATTCCTTCAACTCTTTAAGGCTCTGCTCCAACATTTCCTCCACAAAATCTTCCAGGGAGTGTCATCTTGTCTATTCAGAGGCCAGTGCTGGACCTGTTAAATTGGGAATAACTTCTAAAGTCTAAAACAGTGTATCAGTGATAGGGACATGTTTAGAGAAATGAACCCTCAGGCAATTTCATCATGGTATATACACCTTAGAGAGTGTACTTACACAAACCTAGATGGCTGGGCCTATTTGCACCAGTAGGTTATATAGTAGAGCCAGCACATCTCGGACACCATGTTACGATACTGAATATTGTAGGTAACTGAAATAAGAAAACGTACAGAAAAATACCTTTAAAAAAGGGTATACATCTGTCTAGGACACTTATGGTATACAGAGAAGGCAGGATAGAAGCTGCTTGGGATCTGAGTGGTGAGTGAATGCCAAGTTCTGGACATCATGGCACAGGACTCTAGACTTCATACACCCCTAACACTTAGGCCACACTAAACTTGTAAAAACACTTATTTCTCCAATAATAAACTAACCATAACTTACTATAACTTTTTTTACCTTGTAAAATAAATTTTTAAAAAAGTCAATAACAAACTTAGTTTTAACATCTGCCTAGTAACTGTGATTGTGAGCAATTTAATTGAACTTACTGGGCCTTGGATTCATCTGTAAAATGATGGCAATAATGATAGTAAAAACTGAACAAAATTATTTCTCTAAAGTGTATGTAGTATATAGCAAATCATCAGTAATTGGTAACTATTTTATTGTTTGGAGCACTTTCAAATCCATAGTATAACCAATGATATTTGTACAAAAAAAAAAAAAAGAAAAAAAAAAAAGCCAACACTACCCCCCCACACATACACACATACCAGGAGAGTTCTAGGAGAGACTTTTTTCCCCTCAGTGCTGAGGACCAAACCCATGGCCTACCACATACTGGGCAAGTGCTCTACCACTATGTCATAGCCCTCTCTCACTTGTCCCTTTATCTAACAAACACAACATGCAGTATAAAATCTCTTAATAAATGTACTGTAATTCCTTTTAATTGATCTGAAGAGGTAAATCAGTAACCACATTTTAAACAATTTTTTATTCACAGCTTTTTTTTTTTAGACAGGCTAGTCTTGAAATCCTGCTAATCCTCCTGGGTAAGCCTCCCAAGTGCTGGGAATATAGGCATTCACCACCACGCCCAGCTTGAAATTCATTAAGTGTTCAAATTTGTGTATTTTAAATTAAGATTTATTTCCTAAGTAACTGCTGTTGACCAACTACAGTTTTCTTTTATCTTCCCAGAAATATCGGATTACTTTCAACTCTATAAATATGCTTCTTCAAACCAGTAAGTAGGAGCCAGGGACATAGCTCAGTAGAATTAAGTGCTTGCCTGGCAAGTGCAGGGTACTGAGTTCAGTCCCTGTTACCGCAAAAAAAATAAAAAATAAAAATAAAAAATAAAAAAACCCAACAAAACCCCCCCCTCAAAATAACAAACAAAACAAAACAAAAAAAAGTAACTGACAAGAAATCTTAAAAAATATCTATCCCAAAACAAGGCAAATTCTACATAGACAGTATTATTTAGCAAGTTTGTTTCTAAAGACATTATAATTTATAGCACATAGTTAAATAATTGTAAGGTTTCAACCTGAAGCCATTACCCACAGGTATCAATCCAGGTTAACAGCACACAGTTCCCAAAACCTGATATCCTAAAGTGCCTTCCATCTTAAAAAGACTTTCTTGTCCCATTACCCCTAACTGCAGAACAGAAATAGATGGGGCAGACCAAGTGGGGAGGGGATAATCTGACAGGGAAGGTTGGTAGAATTTGGATCTAATTAACATACCCTCTAGTAAAAACTATGGGAAACAACATGAGTCACAAAACAGACTACCAATTATACTTTGTAAAACATCCTGCAGTAAAAGGAATGATTGTCAGGAGTCTCAGCTCTGCATTCTTCAGAAGACTCAATTTTTGACTTGATTTCTAATGTGAAAAATAGCTTTTCCAAACAAGCCAAACAACAAATGGTGAGAATCAACGGAACACACTTGAAAGCACTTGTATAATTAACTCTGGCAAGGAACTCACATTTAAAATTTTTCTCCTATAGGGGAAATACGAGTTTGTAATACAAAACTATGATTGCATAATATAAAAAACAAAAAGATGTCCTTTGGCTTACACTTTTTAATAAGTAAAATTTACGAATATATTTAAAAATGTTAAAGTTGAGGACGAGATAGGCAAAACACCTGCAAGGGGCACTATCTGATTCAAAATTAATATAACTTTAAAGTTACAAAAAATCTTTCTTTTTTTTATTATCAATAAACCCAAGAAAACCCAACATGAACAAACTGGTAGAACCCAAGGTCATGTGTCTTGTTCCTCAGCAGTGAAATCATTACTGTTGTTTACACTGGCACAATACTGACTTAAGGTAACAAGCCTTAGGAGTAACAAGTCAAACTTTGAAACGTAAAAGCAAGCTTTACGTCATTTATTTACACACACTTAGGTTGCCATGGATTCTGCCAGGACATGAAAGAATATGACATTTCTTAAAAATAATAACAGTGTGTCCTGTCATTACTCTGGAATCAATATTGGAATTTTAAAATTTCTCTTTGAACAGTCATCACATGGAAAGGAAGCTTTCTGTAGCTGATAAGAGCAATACCTAAAAGGTTTGTGTTTAAACAGTTAAGTCTTTGAACCTTTTCCACTTTCCTAACGGCCATTATATATCAGCATGAGCTCAATTATCAGATATGCAAGCAGTGTTAACAGTTGGAGAAAGTGAAGTTTTTTTATCTTACCAGAAAAAAAAATGTCAGTAATAAACACATTCAACCAAGTTAAAATAATAATCCTTTGGCAAACATGTAGGTGCCTCCAATAAGGACTGTTTCTAATACAAAGGAGGATTTATTTTTATGTGAAACGTTAGCAATTCCTTGGTTACTTTGCCAGAGAAGGGGTGTATTTTAACAATTATGCAGGCTTTATTTTTGCTTTTTGGTTACATTGCCAACAACAACATATGTTGAGTTACATAGTAAATTACACTGAATGCTTCTCCTAAGCTAAGCACAACCTTAAAGCCATAGATGTGTTTAATTTTCTCAAAACCCTAGTATTAGGAGTTTGATAATGAACTCAAGTTCACAGTATCTGTAAAAGCTAAGATTTCAATCCTAGACTGAAGGATTCCAAATCTCATGTTCTTAACCAGTGCATTAAACTCTGTAATGAAAAAGGCAGAAAGAATGCACTAATTGTATTTTTCAGTTTCAGGCTGTTTGTTACATTAAATGTCTTAACTGCATTGTTTAGCCACTTCAGGATTTATTCCTTTATATCTAAGCAAAAACTAACTCAACTTTAAAATATGAAACAAAACCTTTCAAGCAAACTAATTTTATATTAGAGATTAAAAGCTGAAAGGAACACGGCTAGAGGAATTAGTACCCCACCACTTTATAGAGTGCACTGTCAGTTTTTTTCTGGTTAAAACGCTCCTCATAAAGTCTGCAAGACAGTGCTTGCCACCTGAAGGCATTTCAGTTTTATAATGCCGCTCTTCCTTTTATAGAATGAAGTGAGACTGCTCAAATACTGGAAGACTTAGCGTCTGTTTCTCAGGTAATCAAGGTTACCTCAGAATGCATGGAATGTCAAGGAATTAGAATCCTACCTCACTCAGTAGCTCTGCTCTCTTGTGTCATAATTGCAGCATGCACAGGGCCGGTCAATTAGTGTCCAGCCCAGTGAGGTCATGTTCCTGAAAGGCATTACTCCTGCTAACGCTGGGAATACGTAGGACATTTTAAAGGGTTCCTCAAAAATACTACTTCAAGAAGTTATCTTAGTATTTGTAAAGCTGTGCATTTTGATTATTATTTGTACCCACGCCTTTTCTGAGCGACCAGCTGTAGGCTGTCAAAACCGTAAAGCCCTTTCCTGTGACAACACCTAGCTATTTTGCGACCATGACAAGTGTTTGCAATAAAAGGGGGCACGAATGTTGTGTGCCAGACACGGTGGCATGTGCTTTTCAAGCACAGCATCTCACAACACGTCCAGAGGTGAGCACTGCTGCGATACCGTGTGGCTAGAGAGTCTACGTCATGCACTCCAAAAACGAAAACAGCAAGCAGGGCGAGGACATGGACTGAGGAGTGCCTAAAGCCAGGGCATTCGACAACTTCTTTGAACCGTTCTCAAGAAAAAAGTCTCAAAACTCCACAGAAATCGCTGTCACCGCGCTTCCGCTTACAAACGGTAAAGCAGCCGGACGTCCCTCTCACAACTTTAAAGACACACCAAGTTGCAGGCTCTCCCCAGCCCCAGAAAGAGACGAGTAGGGACAGAAAGCGGGAGTCGGTTCACGGTGGGACAGAAGAGGCCGAGAAACGGGCCAAAGATCTAGGGAAGAAACCGGCCCGAAATCAAGGGTCAGGGACCTACATTTTTAAGAACTAAAACTGCGCCAAACCTACGAAGAAAACGAGAACGACGAAGGCGGCTGCCTCACGAGGGAAGCCTGAGCCGGCGCCCAGTGGGCTGTGGCCGCCGCAGGCTCCGGGACAGCCGCCGGCCGAGACAGGAGCCGGCGGGGAGACCTCGGACCGCGCGCGGGCCAGACGCCGTCGGGGCCGGGGCCACCGCCGGGCTGCCGGTCGGGACACCGGCCGAGCGGGGACGGGGGCAACTGCCTCCTGCGCCCGCAGCGCCGAGTCCCCGCGCCCCCCTCCGCCGCCTCACCTGCCCAGTTCCCGGCCCGGGCTCAGGCGGTAGCCGTCCTGGAAGGACCCGGTGCGCACCTCCGCGCGGATCTCCGTCAGCAGCCCGCGTGCGTGGGCCGGCGGCGGCCGGCGCGGCGCGCTCGCACCCGGGCCTGGCGCTCCGGAACCAGAGGCGGCGGCTGACGACGAGCCGCTGCTGCCCGGCTTTTCGAGAGGAATCATGGCGGCGGCGGCAGCCGGCGGCAACGGTTCCCTCGCGGTAGTCCGAGGAGATTCCTCACCCGGCCGTTCCCCTCACCGCGCTCGGTCTGCGGCGCCTAGCCGGTTCCCGGCAGCCCCGCCCCTCTCAAGGCCCCGCCCCTCACGTAGGTCCCGCCCCTCGCGCAGGACCCGCCCCTCGAGGAATCTCCTCGCGACTCGCTAACGTCCTCTGCCGCCTTGAGGCAGAAGGTGCAGCCTGGCCGGTGAAAGTGGGCGGCTTAGGCGGACTGGCAATTACCCACAGCGCCCCCGTTTGATGAGGAGGACCGACTAACATCAGTTGGGTCGCATTATGTGTTGAGCATCTGATTTTACCAAAAACTGACCCTTGGTTGAGAAAAGGGGGGAATAAGAACTATGAATAGGAGTTTCATGATTCTCTTTATTCTGAATGGGCGATTTCTCTCCCTTTTACACTGGGAAATGACTCTAGAGGCAGTATAGTGTTGTTATAAGTCTGTATTCTCCTCTGTATTTACTTCTGAGGTGCTGTCATCCATTTTCATGGTTTTAACGACCACTAATGTTTACAAAAGTTGTATCTCAAGCTTCCAACCATTCCTGGAACTTCAGATTTGTATATTTAACTATGCGCCCTCGGCATTTTTACTTAGATGTCAAATTAGCATTTTGGACTTAACACATGCAAAAATAAGTTGCTGAACTCCTTCATAACTGCACTTTTGTTCCGTTTCCTCCTCTCCGCTTTTCCAAAGTGTGCTTTGGTTATCTGTGACTCCTTTCTCTCATACTCTTCACCATGTTTCTCAGAAAATTCTCCTGACTTTCCCTTCTTTCCACTTCCACAGTGGATTGAGTCACTATTATCTGTAGCCTGCATTATGGTGATAGCTGACTAACTAGGCCATCTGCTTCCATTCTGCTTCCTCTTTAATCCCACAGAGTCGTTTTTCAAGGCAATGAAAATTATCTGTTAACGAGTCAAATCAAATCATATAGCTGCTCTACTAAAACTGTTCCAATAGTTTCACTTTTGGGAATAATGGACCAGTCCATTTGGGACCTGCACTGTTGCTAACATTAGAAAAGCAGGAAAAATTAAATAAATGTTAACATGTTCTTTGCTTGAAGGCATCAGGGTACTTCAAAGGCAGCAAGGACTTGGATGACTACAATCTCAGAAAGGACGTTCCAGAAAGGAGTTCCCATGGGTTAGTTGGTGATTCTATAGCAATAGCCAAACAGTTGGCAAAGTAAGCAGATTCTTCAGCATCTAATGAGATGAGAAGAGACTGGAGTTTTGCCTCCATGAAAGAAAAGGTGCCAGTAAACTCTCTGGGCTTCAGGACTCTGAAGGGCTACGTTCTTGGAGCACCAGTTAAAGGGAAATAGAGTAGCCCTTGCAAGGACTGCCAGCCACTCTGGAAAGGCAAACAGTAAATTCCCTTTTGATGCAAGCTACATCATCTAAAGCAATACTGTGTTTATGCAGTATTTTATATATAATGCTGTACTCAATTTTAAAATAAACACAAAAGAGTTATCTTTAAAGCTAAAAACAAGGGACAGCAAAATAGCTCAGTGGATTAAAGTGCTTGCAAGTGGGCACAGGGACCAGGGGTTCAATTCCAGGACCTTCTGTCCTGGCCCTGAGCCCAGGGCATGCTGAGACAGCAGTTGAGACTGGACGTGGTGGTGCGCACCTGTAATCCCAGCTCTTGGGAGGCTGTAAACAGGCAGATCACTGCAAGTCTGATCTAGTAGTGAGACCCTGAACACCTTGTAGAATATATATATATATATATATATGCTCAGAATGAGAAATCCATGGACAATCCACAGATTGAAGTTTAAAGGTAGTTAAAAGCAGTTCTGTTTACTGTCTTAAAAAAGTTAAATGACAAGTTAGAAAGTTTCAATGAGAACTGGAAATTCCAAAGAAGATTAGAATGTTTCAGAAGTTGAACTAAACACACACACACACACACACACACACACACACTAAAATCAGCATGGTGTAATGAGTTTAATAATTGGTCATATACAATTTTGGCATGAATTAGTGAACCAAGTAAAGCCAAGCAAAATATACACAATTAAACAGCAGAGATGAAAAGATTTAAAGTTCAGACAAGAGAGAAAAGCACACATGCTATGTTGTAAAACATTCTAACACACATGTGATTGTAGTATTAGGAGAGAGAGAATAAGTGAATAGAGGCAATATTTAGGCAATGGCTGGAAACATTTTCAAAACTAATGAAGAAATCAGAGGTAAGAAACATGATTATCATGCAGAAAACCATAGGTAGGCATGTCACAGTAAACTACAAAGAAAATAAAGTTTAAAAGGCAGAGAAAGCAAATATATAAACTACAAAAGAGCAACAATAAAACTGAGCGTATTTTCAGAAAAAACAATGGTAGCCCAATCACCTTCAAATAGGTTTATAGCTCAGTAGAATAAGCACTTGCCTGCCAAGCACAAGAGCCTGGGTTCAATCCCTAGTTCCACAAAAATAGATAAATAAAGAAAATAGTTTTGTAGGGGACTGGGGAGATGGCTCAGTAGAATAAGCACTTCCCTGGCAAGTGCAAGGGCCTGAGTTCA
>NDGN011553307.1:0-16440 GCA_002564285.1 Tympanoctomys barrerae | reverse complement strand
CTTCCCTGGCAAGTGCAAGGGCCTGAGTTCAATCCCCAGTTCCACAAAAAAAAAAAAAGAAAAAGAAAAAGAAAATAATCAAATAGGTTTATAATATTTCTAGAGATATATGTTACCAGCCTAACTTTCATGCTGGTAAAAATACTCTTAAAACTCAACTTTAAACAAAAAAACAACTCAGACACTTTTATAGTAAATAAATGGGCCCACACTGAAAGAAATTCCAAAAGGAGTTCTTTAGGCAGATGGAAGATAATCCAAAATGAAATCCTAAAAATATCTACAGGAATGAAGAAAATACCAAGGTTTGCGGTGCATGATGGTGCACGCCTGTGATCCCAGCACTTGGGAGGCTGAGGCACGAAGATCATGAGTTCCAGGGCAGCCTGGACTGCATAACCAAGTTCAAGGCCAGCCTGCATTATATAAGGAGACCCTATCTCAGAAAACAAAAGAAAACAAAATAAAAAACTAAGGGTTAATCTATGACTAGATATAAATAGATACAAACTGAATAAAATAATAAAAATAATGTCATGGGTTTTAAATATATAAAGAAAATGTACATAACGCTGCACAAAAGTAGGGGCAAGTAAATGGAATTGAAATATTTTAAAGTTCTCACATATTTGAGAAGTTGGCAAAAGTACTTAGCTTTAATAAATTAAGAATGCATATTATAACTCAGAGTAACTGAAATAATAGAAGAACGAGTAAGTTAGCAGAGTGATAAAATGTGTTAATGAAAATACTTAATCCAATAGAAGCAAGAAAAGAATACAATAAAAGAATAAAATGCAATTAGATGAAATCTTTGTACAGCTAAGTTAAAAGGTAAAAGCTGTATGTGAAATAATGTCTTGGAGCATCATGGTGGCTCATGCCTATCATGTTAGCTGTCTGACAGTCTCAGGCAGTAAGATACCAAGTTCAAGTCCAGTCTGGACAACTTAGAGCCTGTCTTCAAACAAACAAACAAGCAAACAAAGAGCCAAATGAACAAAAGGGCAGGAATCCATTTCAGTGCTAGAGAGCTTGTATGTGTGAGGCTCTGGTTTAATCTTCTCAACCTAAAAACAAAAACCAAAACAACTATTCTGTTGTTTCTAGGAGGTACTTTTAATAGAAGGCAACACAAGAGTGGAAAGAATTCTATTTAAGTGGTACCAAACTGAAAGCCCATAAGTCTATCCAAATATTAAACAGAGTAGGTTGTTAAGAAGTGGCATTAGAGATAATAAAAACTTTTTGTTGTTTTGGGGAGTGTGTGTGTGGTACTGTGGATTGAAAAAAAATTATATTTTTTGATAATGATAAAAGGACCAATCTATCAATCAGAAAGCTGTAACAATTTTCAATTTGTATGGTCTTAAAAATATAGCATAGAAATATATGAACTTAAAGGACAAGACTAAAAAGAAACAAATACAAATCCACAACCATGACCTGAGATTTATATGTTGGACGTCTTTATATGTTAAAACAAGGATTAGAAGACAAACAAAGGGGGGTATGGAATTTTAAATAATATAATTAACTAAATTAGCAAGATTGTTGTGAGAAGTATGATCAAAATATACAGTGAATTTTTAATGCTTAAAAAATTTGTTACAGCAAAAAATATATTGTCAGAAGTCCTCCTTAGAATTCTTATTTAGAACAAATTTACCCCAGCTATCTTCTTGTTTTCTGAACAAAGTCCTCTTTCTCGTGAACTTGCAGAGTTATGGCTGCCTCTGTGTCCTAGGTAGGTTCGAGATGTTCACCTCTCGTGGTCACTTTTATTTTGGGAAAGAATCACAAGTTATGCAGTGCCAGATCAGGTGAAAAAGCCAGATAAGGACACACTGTGGTATTTTATGGGCCTATCTTCCCATTGGATGGCACTTGGCATTCGTTGTATATTTTGTCACCCCTCAGAATAATTTTAAATGACAGAATAGTTTTGACAATGTTGAAATGCATAAGAAGCTGAAATAAGCCTCCAGTGATCTAAATCAGTATATATTTTAAGAGTATAAAGTGTAAGAGAACTGACATAACATTTAGCTGATTTCTGAAAGAAATAATTTCTACAAAATAAATCAGTGGACTACTTAACAATTCAAAATTCTTGCATATGAAAATATATTACATGCCCCCAAAATATTTGCAAAATGTAATTTTGCATTGTAGTCAAATATGTCTCTTTATTTATTTATTTATTTATTTATTTATTTGGTGGAACCAGGGACTGAACTCAGGCCCTTGTGCTTGCGAGGGAAACGTTTATTCTCCTGAGCCATCTTCCTGGCAGTAGTCAAATATATCATAAATAAGGAAAATATTATAAGAGGTCTGGACCAAACTGTATTAGAAAATGTAAAAGAAAATAAAAGATAATTTTTGAACAATCAAATATAATAAATCCATATAAAATATTCAAATGTACCAATAATCAAGGAAATATACATTAATTGATGAGGTTCTTTTTTTTTTTCTTTCTCTTTTCTATTGTTGTTGTTGTTTCTTCTTTTGGTGGTACTGAGTATAGTACCCAGAGGTGCCCCTATCACAGAGCTACATCCCTAGCCCTTTTAATTTTAGTTTATTTATTTACTGAGTCAGAGTTTTGCTAAATTGTCCAAGAGAGACTTGAACTTTTGATCTGCATGCCTCAGCTGCTTAAACAGCTGATTCCAGGCATGTACCACCTCGCTCTGCTTAGCGGATTCCATTTCTGCCAGTAAGACAGGCAAAACTTGTTAGTGTAATTCGATGCCTAATGTTAATGATAATGGACAGAAACACTAGAAGCCAAAATCCCTAAATTCTTTATATTTTCTTCTTTTGTTTTGGTGTATAGTTATTTGTACTTCTCCTAAAACCAAGGCCTCACCTTGAGGTCACTGTCCCTGACTCTAGCAGTTTACCTGACCAAAAACTGCTTCCGTCTTAACTGGCATTTATATTTATGAAAGTGCATTCTGAGACTACTATCACCCTCTTTTCCTAATTAGAGGGCTATACTAGACAGGACAGGGACCATTTATTTCTGTAGCCTATGTGTGTATGTGATATTTAATAAATATTGGTGAATAAATATGATCAATTGAGCACTAAGAACTCAGTGCCTGTCTGGCTGGAAGCGAATGGTTAAGTGAACTATGAGATATTTACCTGATGAGATGTAACACAGCAGTTTTACAAGGTTTTAAGAACACTGGATTATAACTACTTACTTTGCAATGATAACTACAAAAAAAAGAATGATTTGAAATTTCTACTGAATAATATAGTTTTAAAAGTGCACCTAAAAAAAGATGATGGGGGCTGGCCAAATAGCTTAATGGATTAAAGAGCCTGCAAGCAGGCACAGGGGCTGGGGTTCAATCCTAGGTCTGCTGTGCTGGCCCCACCCGCTAGGGCATGCTGAGACAGCAATTGAGACTGGGCATGGTGGCGCAAGTCTGTAATCCCAGCTCTTGGGAGGCTGTAAATAAGCAGATCACTATAAGTCTGATCTAGTAGTTCTAGTAGTGAGACCCTGAACATTCTGTAGACCTTTCCCTAAAATACAAAAAAAAAAGATGACAAGGAGTTAGTACTCTAACAGTGATTCTCTTTGAGATAAGTGACTTCTGTCACTATCTATCTATCTATCTATCTATCTATCTATCTATCTATCTATCTATCTAATGGTTCTGTTCCTCTGGAAAGCAATGCATTAAGACGTGTTGTTTTGGGCCGGGGATATAGCTCAGCAGCTTAAGCACCTGCCTGGGAAATGCAAAGTCCTAAGTTTGATCCCTGGTAATGCAAAAGAAAAAGAAGACATTTCTGTTTTTCAGTAAACATCTCAGGATCTCAGCATGTAACTTTAACTTTTAACCTGGGAACTAAGGCCCACATTCATCAATCTTTCGAAGCATGTGGATTCTACCACATTCATCAAGTAGCTATTGTTTGGCATGGAGTAGCTACTTAATATTCTCTTCATTGCCTGACCCTCAGATATTTGGGGATTTTTATCTAGCTTCAGGACAATGTCCTCACTAAAATTATATCTCTGAAAGAACTGTCATTCTTCTGAATGTTATTTTCATCTAGAAGGATTAAGTGGTTTGGAAGACTTTTTTTGTGCTGGGGATCAAACTCAGGACCTGAGCTTGCCACACAGGCACGTATATTGCTGAGCTATCTCCTTAGCCTTAGAAGGGCTTAATGGTAAAATAGAATAAAAATAATAAATGATATAAATAAATAAAATAAGGGAGGGAAAAGAGAGATGACATAATGATCTGCATTTTTCTAGGCTAAATTGTGGGAGAAAAAAACAATGGAAGATCAGAGTCCATTAAGACCTTTGACCTACATGCTAATTTTGGCACAAGAATGTCAAATACAAATCAACTTTTTCCCTCTGACATCATCATATGTCAAAGAAAATGAGGTTGTTTAGCTGAACTGTGAACCTCTTATTATTGTAAAAAGAGGCCAAATATCTAAGGAAGCTGTGGCAGCATAGAGTCCTTTCCTCTAGTTTCTCATGTAAATAGTAGACAAAAAGATACCTATCTGCAAAATGAGTCTGAAAATCATCAACCAAATTGTGGAATCTTCTCCTCCTTCCCCTTCCCCTTCCCCTGTTCCTCCTCTTCCNCACCTCCTCCTCCTCCTCCTCCTCCTCCTCCTCCTTCTTTTTTTGACACAGGATCTAACTAAATATTTCAGGCCATTAATGAATACATGATGTAGCCCAGACTGGGTGAGAACTCAAAGCAATTCTCCTGCCTCGATGACTTGAGCGCTGTGATTATAGGTGTGGGAGCCATGCCTCCTTAAGACTACAATTCTGAGGCCCAAGGAAACAAGATTCATGTGTGTGCTTAATAAATTGCTTCTGATAATCTGCCCCTAAAAAATCCGTAGAAAGTAACTATTTTTTTATATTCTGCAAAGATTATGGAGATAACATAAAGAAAGTCCTGTGCTGGACTTTACTGGATTGACAGGGAATGTTTTAATTCGAAAATTAAAGAAATAAATAATACTTGTTAAATCTTTAATGTATTCTAGGCATTGTTTTTATAACTTTCATGTTTTCTTGAGGCCTCAAATAACACCACGTGGATCTATAATTTCAACACAATCCCTGTCAAAGTTATAGCACAGTATTTTACAGCATTAATAGTATGAGTCTAAAGAGCATATGGAGAGACACAGACAGCCAACAATATCGGAGGAGAACAAAGTTAGAGGGCTGTGAAAACTTGAGTAAGAAATGTCCAACTCAATTGAATCAGCATAGTTCTGAGTACTGAAGACTCACCCTAGGGAAATTTGTCACCCAAGTGGAATAAAAGGGGAAAGAATTAAGACTCATGTCTTTGTCTTCGGAGGATCTCCTATCTTCACATTTACCTTCACCTTGGACATCATCTGGCTTCCCACAAGGCCCTTCAGCCTCCATAGCAGCCCCTTTGGGCTCCTGACAGGGACTCCCACAGGACATGAACTGAGCTCCAGAACAGTGACTGGCTCTTGGATCTCCAGTGTGCAGGCAGGCTCTCTGCACTTTTCCATACCTGACCCCTGGATGACTCCTGTAAGTCAATCTTGTGAATTCTTGTACATTTGTATATTTTGCATTGCATCTGTTTCTCTAATAACACTGACTAATGCAAGAACTTACACTTCAAGATTACTGTGAAGCTGCAATAATCAAGACTGTGGTATTGGTAAAAGAATAGACAAAGCACTGGAACAGAGCAGAGTACCCAGAAATAGATCTACACAAACACAAGTAACTTGTGTTTTTCTTTATTGCTTTCATTTTTGTAGTGTTGGGATGGAAGCTAGGGCCTTGTGTAGGATAGGTAAGTGCTCTACTACTACCTCATAACTGAACTTTTTGATACAGGAGTAAAGGCATTACAACACAGAAATGATAGCTTTTCGATGAATGGTGTTAGAATAACTGGACATTCATGCTAAAATATGGACCTATATACAGACCTACAGTTCTCACAAAAATTAACTCAAAATTGGATCATAAATCTCAATGTAAAGTGCAGGCTATTCTCACTGAAAAAAATAGCACAGGGAAAAATGTAGCTGAACTACCTCCATTTTTTAGATGAGAGAAACTGAAGCATGTGTTTAGGCAGCTGCTCTGCAGTATAGCCAGGACCTGAGGCCAGAGAGTACAGCCATCCACAGATCCCTCCCACATTACTCATCATTCTGGCCAGGCATTGGCATCAAATGGACAGACCCCATGCACACTGTTACAGATATGCATGTGCAAGCTAGGGCCTCCTCCTAAGATTCTCTATAACTTCTTGTCTTGAACAAAGAATGGACAGAACAAATGTGAAAAGCAGCAAAGTTTTCCACTTAGTAAAGATATGAAGAGAAATATACTCTGCAGAGTGACAGTAGGCCCCTCTAAGGAAGAAGCAGCAGCCCACTCTGGGTGTGAGAGTGAACCACTGTGGAAGATGGAGCACAGTGGCTACGAGATTAATGTTTGCCATCTTTTGTGTCACCCTCTCCCCAAGCTGATGTCAGATGTAGGCTGTCCTACCAAAAATCTGCTCAAGGGGCTGGTGTGATAGCTCAGTAGAATAAGTACTTGCCTGGCAAGCACAAGGGCCTCAGTTCAATCCCTGGTTCTGAAAAAAAAAATCTGCTCGAGGGGCCAGTGTGATAGCTCAACGCAGGAACCACAGCTTGCTCCCCAGCACCACACGCAGTGCCAGCCCCTTCCCAGGGCAGGCTGAGCTGGCCACAAAAAAATAAAAATAAAAATAAACATAAACATAAAAAATAAAAATAAACAACTTCTTGAGTTCTTGCGAGATGCATTGAAGATAGCACTTTCTTCTTAGTCCAGGTGAAGGGCTTGAAACTGCTTTTCTGTACACTCTCTGTATCTACATTACTGAGAGACCATTCCCACCTGCTCAGCCATTTCATCATGCTGTAGGTCTCATTGGCACGTGCCCTCGAGCGCAAGGACAAGAGAGACCAACCCTCTTCTTGAGAAGGACTAACTTTGAAAGTAAAAGGAGATCCCACGAACTAACTTCCGAACTCAAAAGACAGGTCAGAGGAGTAGAAAACAGTTTATCTAGCTAGCTTATGAGTAAGGCAGCAGCAAGGGGAAGAGCCTGAGACAAAGTTGGGTGGCCAGCAATATTGATAGGGATTAAAGTAAGAGTAGATAGTGAATTAATACTTTTCCTTAGGCCATCTGGCATGCAGTCCACTCCCTACAAAAGGCAGATGCAGCTACCTTCTAGTGTCTAACTTCTGAGAAAGTTAAAATATAAAATAACAATTTTTTTTCTCTAAAAATCCCAGTTTCTTTTAAACCCCAGACATTGAAAAGTGGGGTTACAAGCTTGAGTTCCACACAGTCATTTTAAATCCACAGAACCACCTGTGATAGGCGGTCACTAAACAATTGGACAGTTCCCATGCTCTGGTTATCTACAATTAGCTCTGGACTTAGAGGTTATGCAGCCATCCACTCAGGACCTTTCTACAAATCCTGGAGCTACTCTGCTTTTTCTTACAGTTGGTGAAACTGCCCTGACCTCTTCTCTTGGTGTGCGACTTCATTCCTAGATTTTTTTTTTCTTAGAAGTTTGTGGAGCTGTGAATTCAGCACGTAAGTGGTAATGGAATCATCACAAAATATTTCATGCACATTTCCTCTTTTGTCTGTGTTGGAAGGTAAGCCATGCTCCTCCAGTGGTGTCCAGGATGCTGAGTTAGGCCCAACAAGAATTTCACTTTCCCTTAAATTGTTTGAACAACACAAATAAAAGGAGGAAAACATATGATCCAAGCCAGTTGCTTAAGAGGAAATGTTTGAAAAGAAAACCAGAGATGGGAGAAGATGGCACGAGGTCCAAATCCCAGCTTCCAGGTTGATATATACAGTACAGTCATTGTCAGACTTAATGGAGAAAATTCAATAAACAGAGTGGGAGGAATGATTAGCACAGGGCTCAATGTGGACTGTCTGTCTGTGTCTCCCACTCTTCCTGCTGGCATCAGGTCTAGACAGTCCCAGCAGAAATCTGCTCAAGTTTTTGCAAGAGTCTAAGACAGCACTCTCTGGGTGTACAGGCAGGGCTCAGAGAACCCTTGTGCGCACGTGTCCTGGGATTTTGTAGTTAGCAGGTCACACCTACTCCTTGAGCTGGCTTGCCAGCCCTAATCTGCTGCCTCATTACTCAAAACAGATAAACAGAAAACTTAAGTATGTGGCCAAACAGAAATAGGGAGCTAGGCTGCTAAATACATAAAATTTCATGGAAGTAGCATGAAGGAGATGTATAGGAAACTGCTTTATAGAATTTTGATTTTTGAACTATTATGGTTTCATATTAAAAATAAGCTTCATCATACAAGGTGGAAAGACCTGAAATTGAATACAAATGGGAAAAAATTCTCTGAGTATAACATGGGCAATATAAATGCACAGAGAAAAACATATTTCACATAGGTTTTGAAAACTCAGCCCACCCTTTATGTATATTTATTTGCTTATTCATTTATTGCACTGGCATTGAACCCAAGGTCTTTATACTGAGCTACATTTCCATTCCTTTTTATTTGGAGACAGGGTTGTGTTAAATTTGTTAAGCTTTCCAGGCTGTGTTTAAGCTTGTGAGTCTTGTGCCTCAGCCATCCATAGTTTTGGGATTGTGAGATTTATTTTAACGTAAGTATAGAAAAAATTGAAATTTTGTAGTGTCAAGCTGGGTTGCAGGCTGAGAGGGATATTTTATGGGTGAGGAACCCAGAGTAAAGAAAGCACACGGAGCAGACAGCAGCAAGCAGCTGTGTTCTATTGTCTGCCTCTTATGTATTAGCTATTATCAAGCTTGATGTCATAGCCATGTAGCGCATGTGCAGTTGTCTGTGCTAAGTCATGCTTATATAAGTGTAGCCTGCTGTGCACCTGCTCCAATCAGCAGGGTCATGGCATTGTGCATCCTTGGTGCACCACCAGTCTTTGAAGCAATCTCCTGTGATTCCCCACATGTAGTAATTTCATTTGCACCAACCTTTAATTAGAATTGCTAGCCTGAGGGTTTTTCACTTATATTTTAGGATAAAATTAATAAAGGTATTGTTATCAGAAATCAATATTTTTGGTGAAAGAGATGCAAATTAATAAAGTAGCCATGAAAATCTTTGAGCTAGAAACTGTTTAAGACCTTCATGAAAAAGAGAAACACTACCTGGCGGGTGCATAGGCCTATTATCCCAGCTCTTGGGAAGATTGCCCTGCGTGGAAGGCCAGTTTGAAATATAANAAAAAAAAAAAAAAAAAGAAAAGAAAAAGAAAAGAAAGAAAGAAAAAGAAAAAAGTCAGATATTGTAATCTCAGCACTTGGCAAGCCAAGGCAGGAGGATCACTATAGGTCCAAGGCCAGCCTGAACTACATAATGAGACCCTGGCTGAAAAACCAAAAAGAAAAATGGTGACAGGCACTCTTTCTGTGTCAGTCAGTGCTCATCAGAAACAGATTCAATACAAGATATGCAAATACACAGTTTATAAGGCTGGATTACACTGATGGCCTGCAGAGTCGGAGTGGAAGAGTGCAAAAGGACTGTGCATGCAGGGGACCCAGAAGACCCAGTTCAAGGCCTGGAGCTTTGTGCAGTCCCCCATGCAAGTCTGCCTCAGCAGGCCAAAGTGGCTGAAGTGTCTGAGCTGGAAGCCAGGAGACGATGCTAAGGGGAAGGAGAAGACTGGAGTTCCCCTGAGGAAACAGAAGCAGATCCTTCCATCCTAGGGTGGGTATTCTGTCTTTGATAACCCCCCTTAGCCACACTCAGAACTATGCTGATCCAGTTTAGCTGGGCTTTCCTTACTCACTTTGACACAATCAGTCAACTGTGGCACTTGCTTTCTTTCCAATCTTAGAAACATTCGAACATTTCACCACTACATACAATGTTTGTAGTTCACTAGTTCTTTAATTTCACTGTAGTTCTTTAATCTCATGTTATATGAGACTAAAGAAATTCCTTTCTTTAAAAAAAGTTATAAATACATGCTGTGCTTTACCAAATGATTGTTTCTATTTATCAACATAATCTCTTTGCATTATGTTATGACAAGATACACTCTTATATGCACTTATGCTTAAGTTATATTTATACAGCTTTGTGTGACTATGGTAAAATATTTGAAATAAACTACTTAAAAGGAAGGAAAGCTAATTCTGGATCCTGGTTTCAGAAGTTTCAGTGCATTGTCACTTGGCCCCATTGATTTGGTCCTATAATGATGTGGTAGAAAACCAATATCAAATCAAATGGAATATTCTTTGTACCAAAGAGTTAGAAGGCAACTTTTAGTATGTTAGAAGGCTGGGGAACCCAGAGATTTCAATCACCAGCCCAGAGTCAGGTTTGAGTTTAGTTTAAATACAGTTTATAAGTGGGAAGTATAAAGCTGCTAGCAGCTTATTACAGGATTAGTTATACAGAATGTAAGAATTATGTCATATATTGTCAAGCAGAATTATCTTAAGCAGGTTTACTTAAAAGGAAGTATTTGTCATTAGACGGGAATGTTCTGGGAGGGAGGGGGTTGGAGCAAAGTAGACAGAGCTGAAAATGCTTTTGACTGAACCAGTGTGTTCTGGGCATGAAGTATAGAATCCGTGAAGTGAGCAGAAGCAAAGCTATATATGTTCATACTTTAAGCTGAAAAACACAGACACTGCAGCTGGATGTGGTCAAGCTGACCTGGCCAGCTACGTGGAAAATCAGCTGGACACAGGCAGGCAAGGTTAACTGGGCCCAGCAGTTTACGTGACTGGCAGCCTAAGCATAACCACATGGTATGAATTGATTTTTAACTTTTATTATAAGATGTCTGTAAGTTTGTTATTTTATGATTTTTTCTTGCAGTACAACATGGTAGGAGTTTAAGTTGAAGGAGGTAGTCAGGAAGGAAACAGACTAAAGTAGTTGCCAGGGTCCTACTACTGTGTGTAGAAATCAGCTTAACATTCCTGACACAAACTCAGCTTATTCATGATGTTTGGTGTCTGTATCTATGCTTCTCTATCATTTTGGCTGGGGTTATTAATATTTTGTTTAGGATTTTTGCACCTATTGTGAATCAGGGTGGCATTTTTGCTTGTCTGTTTTTGTGTTTTGAGATGGATTTATACTACATCGCCTGTGCTGATCTTGAACATTGGGCTCAGACGATCCTGTCGCAGCCTGCAGACTAGCTGGGATCATGGGCAACGGCAAGTGCCACCTTGCCTGGCCATTGTCTTTTCTTTTAATGTCCTTTTTGGGTTTTGATCTCAGGATTATGCTCATCTCATGAAATGAATTGGAAGGTGTTTGTCTTCTTGAATTCTGTGAGAGAGTTTACTGATAAAGCTATGTGGGCCTGCTATTGTCTTTGTAGTGTCTAAAATAATTAATTCAATTTTTTCATACATATTGAAGAAGTCAGATTTTGTTTCATGTTGTCATCTTTGGAAATTTTATTAGTTTAGGAATTTGTTCATTTTATCTAAATTTTTGCATCTATTGGCATAAAGTCTCTTGTACTAAAATGTCACTTTATACCCTGATATTCATGAGTTGTGTCTTTAAATTTTTCTTAATCACTCTCACTAGAGGCTTATAGGTTTTACTTGTTTTCCCAAAAACTAACTTTTGGATTTCAGATGCTTATTTTCTTTTCTCTCTCTCTCTCTCTCTCTCTCTCTCTCTCTCTCTCTCTCTCTCATTCTTTTTTGGTGGAACCAGGGATTGAACTTAGGCCTTTGAGCTTGCCAGGGAAACACTTATTCCACTGAGCCATCTCCTCGGCCCCTAGATGTTTATTTTCTATTTAATTTCTGATTTTGTTTTCTATATTATGCTTCATCTAATATTTTTGTTTAATTTTAATTTTTTAAAGGACACACATCATCTTACTTTTTCTTCTGTTCTAATTTGTGTATTTTATGCTGTGCATTTCTTTCAGTGCATTCTATATGTTTTTATATGTTATATTTTCATTATCATTTAGTTTAAACATATGCCTATAATCCCAGAACTTGGGAGACAAAGGCAGAAAGATCACCCCAAATTCAAGGCCAGCCTGGACTACATAGAAAGTTCCAATATATATCCCCAAATTCCATTCTATAGGTTTTTGAGAAATACAACTACTATGTTTAGAAAATATTTTTTATACTTAGGTTGCTGTATTTTAAAAATCATTGATGAATGGGTAGTGAATATTATAAAATGTTGTTTCCCTAATATACATTAAGCTTGTATGATTTTATTTTCCTCTTCATCTGAACATGTAATAAATATATTTTCATGCCTGAAATAAAGCCTGATTTGTTTTAGGAATACTTCATACTGTATTTATCAATTTTTCTGTTGATGGATAGCTGGACTATTTCTAGTTTGGGGATATTATGACTAAAGCTATTATTCTTATATGATTCTTATAGAAAGCTGTGTAGGAACATGTTTTAATTTCTCTTGGGAAATATTAGAGCAGAATTGCTGCTGGGCCAAGGGATAGATGATTATATTCTTGAAGCACTGGAAAAGGGATTTCAATAGTATTTATACATTATACACTCCTACCAGCAATGCGGGAAACTTCTAGTTGCTCTACATCTTTCCTATATTTTAAATTCTTTGCCTTTTAGAATTAAGCTATTCTAGTGAACATATAATGGATCTATTCATGAAACCCCCAAGTAATTAAATTTTTATTTCTATTATGACTAAACTATTGACTAATTTCTCATGTGTCTATTAGGTATTTATATATTTATATGTGAAGACTTGTTTTGTTCATTTTAAATTTGTGTTTTGCTGAGTTCTTCAGTATTCCACATGTATATATTTTGGAAAATATGTATTATAAATATTTTCAAACATCCCATGCCTTGAGTATTCATTTTTCTCAAGTGTCTTTGGACAAGCCAAAAATTTTAATGTCATGAAGCTTAATTTATCAATTTGTGTCCTATAGGTGTGCCTGTTCTGTACTTCCAGAGGAGTTTCTGTACAGTATGAATATAAAGATTAATTTCTATTTTATCAGTCATACTTTATAGCTTAAACTCTTAGGTTCAGGTCTATGATCTATCTCCAAGTAGTTTTTGTGTACTGTGTAAGATAGCTGTCCTGAAAGTGTGAATGTCTCCACCCAAACTTCTGTTGCGGTGTAGATGGGGCCAGATGAGACCATTCAGAGGTGATTATCTCAGGAGGGCAGAGCCCTTATTTGTGGATTAATGGATTGGTGGGTGATTAGGTTGTCTAGAGAGTGGCTATGTTATCAATACCAGTGGGCTTCATGTCTTGGATGGGCCCCTCTTGCTATTTCGTGCCCTGTGCTGACTCAGTATGCTGTGGTGTCTCCTCACCTCTGAGAATGTCCTTATCGTATATGGACCCTTGACTTTGGTCCTCTAGAACTGTGAGCTAAATAAACCTTTATGCTTTGTAAATTACCCAGTATGTGTATGCAGTTACAGCAACCAAAAATGGCTGCTACAAGACAGCTTGTGCTGCTGCTCGGCTTCGTCCTGACCAGGAAGTGAATCATTTCTCTGCCTAGTATATCCATGCTGCATACAACTGCCTGCGCAGTAGTGACTTGGCAGATGTCTAGGTTATCAGCTATGTAGGCTCAAGACTATCTGGTTTCAGGAATCCACCAAGGATCTTGGAACATGTCCTCTGTGGATGAGAGGGAGCTACTTACTGTATTCAGTAAATGGTTAATTGAATGAATATGACATGTAGAAGTGTTTGGGTACTTGGTCCTGGGCCAGCCTTCTTGTACTCAAATCTTGACTGTTTCTTTTCTCTCTCTCTCTCTCTCTCTCTCTCTCTCTCTCTCTCTCTCTCGCTCTCGCTCTCTTGCTCTCTCTCCTTCTGTATTTAGGACAGGGTCTACAGTGTCTCACTATGTAGATCGGACTTACAGTGATTCTCCTGTTTTCAGCCTCCCAAGTGCTGGAATTACAGGCACACGCCAACAGCCCAATCTCAATCATTGTCTCAGTGCCTACGCAGGTGCTAAGTTAGTCTGCTGAGCTATCAGGTCAGCCCTGGCTGTTTCTTTACTAGCTTTGTGATTCTGGGTCAGTTGACTAGTGTCTGTCTGTCTGTCTTACCTGCATGCAGGCCAGTACCCTCCAGTACTGGTGTCAAAACCCATAACTTTTTCACTGAGCAATATTTCCATCCTTTTCAAAATTTTGAGACAGGATCTCAATAAGTTGCTGAGTTACCCAGGTTGGTCTGAAACTTTGGGCTTTTCCTGCCTCAATCTCCCATGGTACTGGGAAGATGGATCTCACCATATTAAGCCATTTTTTCAGCTTAAAGTGAGGATATAAAAGTATGAAAGATATATCAGTATATACTATCATTACTACTCAGTATTGGTAAGGTAGCAGGAAAGAGGTTGATATGGATTGAATTAGGTCCATAAAAAAAGATACTATATGTTGGAATCCTATCAGTATTGTAGGCAGCTGAATTAGATAGAAATACTATAGGCAGTCAGACAGGGCCAGGCCCTCAAAGAGACAATATGGAAGACAAAGTGACTTTACAACTTGGAAGAGACAGACCCTCCCATATGGGCCACACCTCAAGACAAAAGAGGAAACACAGCTATATATGTCCCTAGGGATGGGCATCAGGGATTGATATTCCTAATAGGTATCAATCACCTTGAAAGAGCCCAAATGAGTCACTAGCCCAACCCCCAAAAGGAAGAGACTCTGTCCCATATTCATGCCCTCTTGCTATGTGACTGGATTCCTCATTTGGTACTGGATTTAATAAATTTTATCTGAACAATGGTGCTTGTAATTTCATTGGTTGACCATAGTTTTGTCCTGCCTCATGCCTACCTAAGTGAGTTCCCATGTTCTCCAACACCTTAGACCTGCCTCACCGCATGGTTTTACTCTATAAAAGTCCCTGAAAGAGACAGCTTCCTGGGACAACCCACTTGGGTCCCCCCTTGTCCATCTTTCAGACAGGAGCTTTCTTTCCCCCAGTAAATATATTCTGCTCATAACCTCCATTTGTTCCTAAGATTCATTCTTCAGTTTTAGAGAACACAAACTCGTCCCAGGTACTTTTTAGGTTGAGTTCATTTTTTTCTCTCTATATAATTTGGAGTTTCCTTGTATCTTCAGAACCTCAAATATGTCCTTATTTGGAGTTAAAGTCTTTACAGAGCTCATCTGTTTAAGATGAGGTGATTAGACTGGGTCCTGCTATTCCGTGACTGGCATCCTTCTAAAAAGGGAGATTTGTACACACATGAGTGTATACACACACACACACACGAACATGCAGGCCTGCTCACAGGAGGACATTATAGGATGATGAAGACAGTGATTTACAAGCCAAGAAATGCAAAAGTCTGCCAGTAGCCACCAGAACCTAGGGGACAGTGATGGAATCATTTCTCATAGTCCTCAGAACTAGCTGCCTGGTTAACTCTTCTGTCTCAAGCTGTCAGACACATTTATACCACAATTATGTGCTGCTTCACAAGAGTGCCCTGGAAAAGTCACAGGGACTTTGGGACTGAACTGGCAGTCCCTTCTCTGGAGAATACACACCAGCTGGGGACTCCAACTGTCTCGATGACATACTCTGTTCCCATCTCTTCTGCACACCCGCTCAGCAGATTTCCTAGTGGTAATGCCAGGTCCAGGGCACCAAGGAATAGTTAGTGACAGGACATCCTGCTAACCCCTAAAAGAAAACTTAGTGGGCTTGAGCAAATCAACTCTCCTTGCATCAGATCACTTACCTTCAAGATAAACCTGCCAAGGAAAGATGGCTACATCTACCCCTAGCTGTGAAGGTGGTGGTTGTTGACCAATATAAACATCAGTCTGATCTTCCTCAACTGTTTATAGATCTCATTATAAAATATCCTCTGCTCCATGTGGGGAAGCATACCCATAAGTCCACATACTTGGGATACTGAAGTAGGAAGAACACAAGCTTGAGGCCAGTCTGGGGAACTTAGTGAGACTCAATCAATCCATCAATAAATCAATTTATCAATCAATCAACAAACAGATGTACAAATGTCTGTAAGTTGTTACACAGTGGTACAGCGCTTGTCTAATATGTGCGAGATCCTAGGTTCAGTCTCAGGACAGCAGGACAGAGGGAGAGAAGGGGGGAGAAAAGGAGAGACATAGGGAGAGAGGAAGTGAGGGAAAGGGAGGAGATAGGGAGAGAGAGAGAAAGAGGGAAAGAGAGGAGAAGGGGGAAGAGGGGGGAGAGAGGGACAGGGAGAGGGAAAGGAAAAGGGAAAGGGGAAGAGGAAAATAGAGGAGAGAAGGAGAGGGGAAGAGAAGGAGAAAGGAAAAGAGAGAAGGAGAGAGGGACAGAGGGGGA
>NDGN011553302.1:14034-44126 GCA_002564285.1 Tympanoctomys barrerae | reverse complement strand
CCCCCATTCCAGTTGTTCCTTCCTCTTGAGCAGTTTCTTTTCCTCTCATAATATCTATTTATATTTTGAATCTTCTTAACTCTGTTAATTTTTTATATTAGGAAGATAATGTGATGTATGTACACATGAGTCTGATTTATTTCCCTTGTAAATATGATCTCAAGTTGCATCCACTTACTTATAAAAGTCTCAATTATATCCTTCTTTATAGCCAAGTAGCACTCCATTGTATAAAAGTACTACAAAATTTTATTGATTCCTCAGTTGGAGGACATTTGGGTTGTTTCCAATATTTAACTATAACAAATTGTGCTGCTATAAACATGGGTGCACATCTATCGCTGTGATATGATGTTTTTAATTCTTCTGGGAAAAATACCTAGAAGGGGAGGAGCTGGGTTGAATGGAACCTCTAATTCTAGAGTTTTGAGGAATCTCTCCTGCAGTTGTTGCGCCAGCCTGCATTCCCACCAAGAGTGGAGAAGGGTTCCTTTCCCTCCTAGCTGCCCCAGCATTTGTTGTTGGTTAATTTTGTGAGATAGCCCTTCTTTCTGGGATGAGGTGGAATATCAATGTTATTTTAATTTGCATTTCTCAAGTGACCAATGATATTAAATATGCTTTCACATGTTTATTTTCCATTTGTGTTTCTTCTTCTGGAAAATGTGCATGCATCAGACTCCCATCTTTGTCTTGGGTCTTTGACTTTGGGGGGGTATGATTTTTTTTTTTTTAGTTCTTTGTGTGTTCACAGTAGAAGTCCTTTGTCTGAGGGGGAGTTGGCTAAAGTTTTTCCCACTCTGTGAGTTTTCCTTGATGCTGTTGGTGATTTATTTTGATGTGCAAGAGCTTTTTAATAAGATGAGACCCCAGTTGTTGATTCTTTGAAGAACTCCCCAGGCAGATTTTTGTTCATGAACTCTCTGTCTACACTTCTGTCTTTGAGATTTCTATCCACTTTCTCTTCCAGTAGATTCAGTCTTTAGGTTTAATTTAAATCTTTGATCCATTTTGATTTTCATTTAGAACATAATGATAGACATGGCTCTAGTTTTAGTCTTCAGGATGTACAGAGCCAGTTTTCTCAGCATCATTTATTGAAGAGGCTGTCTTTCTTCCAGTGAACATGTCTGGCTCCTTTGTCAAAGACAAGGTGGTTGAGCATGTTTGGAGTTGTGTCTGCATCTTATAATCTGTCCCATTGATCTTCAGGTCTGGTTTTTTTTTTGCCAGTACCATGCTCATTTTATCACAGTAGCTTTGTAGTATAATTGCAAGTCAGGGGCGGTGGTGCCTCCTGCCTTGTCTTTGTTACCCAAGACTGCTTTTGCTATTCTAGGTCTCTTCTGTTGCCAAGTGAATGTTAGGAATGTTTTTCTCAAGATCTGTGAGATATGCTAATGGTAATTTATTCAGGATTGCATAAAATCTGTGTTACAGTTTTGGGTGAATGGCCATTTTTCCACTTTCAGTTCTTCCTTTCCATGAGCAAGGGCTCTCTTTCCATTTTCTGTTATCTTCTTCAGTGTCATTTTAAAATGTACTATAATTTTCACTGCATAGATCTTTTACTTCCTTTGTTATATCGATTCCCAAGATTTTAATATTAAGATGCTATTGTGATGGGTGAGGTTTCCCTAATTTTGCTGTCAGTGAATTTGTTGGTTTTGTACGTGAATATTGTTGATTTCTAAGCATTGACTGTATCCAACTATGCTGCTGAATTTACTTATTCATTCTAGAAGTCTTTTGGTGGAGTTTTTCAATTATGTATAATATCATGTCATCTGCAAATAATGATACTTTAACTCCTTTCCTATTCTTATTTATTTTATTTTTCTCTCTTGTATAATGGTTCTGGCTAATGTTTCCAGAACTGTATTGAATAGGAATGGTGATACTCCACTTTTGTTCATTTAGTACGATGTTGGCTGTTGGTTTGTCATAGATGGCTTTTATGAGAATGAGGTTAAGACCATCTATTGCAACTTTCTGTAGGGTTTTTATCATCAAGGAGTGTTAGGCTTTATCAAAAAGTTTTTTTTTCTTTTTTTTTGCACCTATTGAGATGATCATGTGATTTTTTTTTTCTCTTTGGGGTATTACAGTCTCCCATTGCAACTGTGTTATTCTTTATATGATTTTGCATGTCTATTAATATATGTCTCATACAGTTGGATGCTTCTATATTTGGTGCCTGCATGTTTACAATTGTTATCTCTTCCTCTTGAAGTTTTCTCCTAACAAGTATGTAGTGATCTTCTTTCTCTCTTTTGATCATTCTTGGTTTGAAGCTCACATTGTCTGTAAATGGAATAACTACCCTTGCCCTGCTATTATTTCTGGATTACTTTTGCATGAAATATTGTTTTTCTTCCTTTGACTTTCAGTTCATGAGATTCTTTCCACGTTGAATGTGTTTGTTGTGTATAGCATGTTGTTGAATACTGTTGCTTGATCCATTCTGCCAAGCAATTTGTTTTGATTTTTGAATCAAGGCCACTTACATTGATGATGATAGTTGGTATGTGTTAGCATATCTTTGCCATGTTATTTTCTTACTAGTGGCTCCTTACTTTTCCACTCTGTTTGATTGCTTGCCCTGCCTATTGGTTTCTTTCTGTTCTTTTTCTTGGAATTGTGATCATATTTATCTTTCAGTACTTTTTGTAGTGTTGCTTTGGTGGTTATGAAGTTCTTCAGTTCTTTGTCATTGAAGTGTCTTGTTTTTCCATTAATTTGAAAGATAGTTTTTCAGGGTAAATACATCTGGGTTTGAAGTTGTTTTGTTTCTGGACTTGAAATGCTTCACTGTAACCTCCTCTTGACTTGATGCTTTCTGTTGAGAATTCCGTCATTATTCCAAAGGGCTTTCTATTATAGATGATCTGGTTCTTTCCTTTAACAGCTTTTTAATATTCCATTCTTGCAATGAATTTGTGTGATCTTGATTATTCTATGTCTCAGTGTAGATTTAATTTGGTTTTTTCTATCTGAAGTTTTATATGCTTCACTTAACTGTCATATTCTTTTCTCATGCTTGGTAAATTTTCTCTTTCTTCTGCAAATGGTTTTTTTTTGTGTCATTTGCAGTAGTGGCTCTTGCTTTTCCATTGACACCAATTATTCTTATATTACTTTTCTTTTTATTCTCTTGAAGATGTTGAATTGTTATTTCTTGATCTTTTCTTCTTCTCTTTTTTGGTGGCATTGGGAGTGAAGCTCAGGGTCTTGCACTTGCCAGGCAGGTGCAGTGCCACTGAGCTAAATCTCTGGTCTCTCCTTTCTTATTTTCAAGAGATATTTCCTTTAATTATTGCTAGCCATGGTCTTGTCTTAAAGGTTTCAAAGTCTGTCTTCAGTTTTATTTAAGTGGTTTTGCCAGCTTTCCATGAAATTTCTAATTTTGGGGATCTCTGTTTGAACCTGTTTCATGCATTCTATTTCTTTGCCATACTGATGGTTTACACTTTCCATCCATTTCTTATCATAGTCTTTTAAAAAAGATTTACTTCTATTATAGATTTTCTTAGTAATTGCTTTATGAATGCCTACATTTCTTTTTTTAACTGAGAGATTATTTATGATCTGGTTTCCACTTAGCCTGATGCATTTATTTCTTTACTTTGGTTGCTATCATTTCAGAGATTTCAGCTGGGTGTCTGCCACTTTCTTCTGTCTCATTGTCTCCTGGATTTGTGCTTAGTGGGCTGGAGGTCTGAGGTTATATTTTGTTTCTGTTTCTTTTCATTTTCTAAAATTTTTATTTTGTTTTCTGTGTCAATACTTGTAAGTTTTTGTAGTAGGTAGCTATATGACTAGGATCAAGTCCTTCTAGGAAAAGTCTGTTCCTCATGGATGTCTCCATGTGTGGGAGGTTCTTGGCTTGTGTCTGTTCCAAGATCTTACCTTCCCAGTTAACTATGACTGAGATACTAGTATAGTTTTTAGTTCAGTCTCCAGCTCTGTGTTGCTGAGCTTTGCTATGGTTATTGCCCCAGATCTTCCTAGTATTGTTACAGAATGGAAAGCAGTTGATTACAACAGATATGACATCCTAGCTATAATAGTGCAATAAGCAGTAAGAATAACATCAAGTACAGTTTAGAAGCTGACAAACTGTGGCAGCTATTAATTTTGTGTCTTAAACCATAGGAGCAAAAGCTACAATTATATAAAAGAACCAATTATAAATTGGGATATTGTATTCAAAATGTTTTCCTTTTGGGGCTGGCAAAATAGCTCAGCAGATGAAAGTGCCTGCAAGTAGGTGCAGGGGCCGGCGGTTTGATCCTCGGGCCTGCCATGCCCGCCCCACCCCTAGGGTGTGCAAAGATGGCAATTGAGACTGGGCGTGGTGGCGCTCACCTGTAATCCCAGCACTTGGCAGGCTATGAACAGGCAGATCATTACGAGTCTGATCTAGTGGTGAGACCCTGAACACCCTGTATGTCCTTCCTTAAAATTAAAAAAAAAAAATAATTGTTTTCCCTTGTTAGAGTTTTACCCTGTGGTAGGGGAGATTTAATAAGAACAGTAGATAAATACAGCTGAGAAGAGAGCAGGAGCAAGGCTTAAGGACCTAGGATCAAGCAAGCTTTGGAAAACTAGGGGACAGGGAAAAAGAGAAAGAGTGAAGGAGTAAGCAAAGTATTATCTGAACTTGGTCTCGCAGTTTGAGAGACGGGCATAGTTTTCTGTGGCTGGATTTCTTCCCAGGAGTTTAGAAAACAGTGAAAAAGAAAGGAAAAAAAGAAAAACAAAACAAAACATGTAAATAAAAATCCACACCAAAAAAAAAAAAAAAAAGGAGAACAGAGGGGGCCCCACTCACCTGCTTCTATTCTGTATGTCTTTGTCCCAGGCCTAATTTTGGTGCACCCAACTTATTGCCATTGTTGCCATGGGTTTTTCTTGCCACCAGTCCTGCCTGTCCTTCTTGTGGCCCTAATTGGGTCCCTGCTGTGTCACTTGGGTTCCCGTGGCACAGATGGTGGTGGTGGATTTATTTTTTATCTACATGGAGATACAGTGGTAACTACATAGAACAGCAGGGTTTCTTAACATTTGGGTCTGTGTATTCCTTGTGTGAGGGCACCCCTCAGAGCACAGGAAGCATACCCGACTTCACCCACTAGACAGTAGCACTTCTTTTCCTGAGATGTGACTAACATGTCTCTGGACATGGAAATGACCCCCACAAGGTAAAACTGCTCCATCCAAGAATCACACCACAAGTCGGATCTCTGGAAACAGACCCCCAGGAGTGCCATCTCCTGACTCTGTGATTGCTTTCTATGTGCTATAGTTTGGATATCCACTGTCCCTTTCCAAAGGCCCACGCATTGAAAGCTCTGTTTCCACACAGGTGCTAGTGGGAGGCAGTGTAAGAACTGAGTGAAGAACTGATACCTAAAGGAAGGTCTTTAGGTAACTGGAGTGATTCTTTGAAGGAGGCTGTGGAAATGCTTCCTTATATTTTCTCTCTTTTGCTCCAAAGCCATGATTCAGGTGGGTTCAATCTACCATTTGCTTCCACCATGATGTACTGCCATTGGCCTGAAGCAATTGGAGCAACCTGTGAGGACTACCGCCTCCAAGACTGTGAATCAAAATAAAAATTTTTCCTTTTTAGGCTGATTTTCCCAGGTAATCGTTATAGTGATGAAGTGACTAATATACTATGTGACTGGGCAGCAGTCAATATTCCTGGAAAGCTATTTTCATGTCTATATCCAAGTCCATATTTATATTTATACCTATATGTAAGATATAAATGCTAGTGTCTACCTCTCAGACTTCTATGGTGATAAATAAGATAATATAAAGGCTTTCACTAACCATTCTATGATTTCTTCCTCCACATTTGTGGTGAGCAGGAACTCCTTTCTTGAAGTCACACTGGCTGGTGTCCTTTGCAGGCACTGCTCTACAAGGGAGTGTGACTTTAGACAGGACACAGATGCCCCAGTACCTCCATTTCCTCATTCACAAAACAGAAATGGAGCAGTATCTCATCTCCCTGTGACACTGAGTGGTTTTAATAAATTATTGTTTAGGAAGAGATATTTGGTGGGCATTATTAAATATGCCAGATGTACTCTTGGTTATGCTTTAATTGGTATGCTTCATCAATTTACTTTTTATAACTGACCATCAGGTGTTATGGCTCCTGCCAAAACAGGTATCATTTGGAATCATGGTACTCTGCTTATTGACGGGGAGCATAGATGACAAGTTTTATAAGCATTTTAAGAGTGGTAACAAATTTTTCTTCCTAATATTATTTGACAAAAACAATCTAATTTCATTATATATTACATTTTAAAATCAAATTTAAATTTCATTGTGTGGCTCATCTAGTCCTAGCCTCCCTTTTGTTCCAGTCCAGAGGCACCACAGAGGCAGAGGCAGGCTCCCTGGAGGCTGTCGTAGGTGATTTCTGCAGGCAACATTTGCTTTCAATAATGATAATAGTAATAAATCCAGCTCAATATTGTTTGCAGACATCATTTTTTGGCTACTTTTCTGAGAACATAAAAAGCACTCAAATTACATTGCTTAAAATAATGTAGAAAATTTTACAATATTTATAATTTACAGCAGATAGTTTAGCAAGCATGCATTCGAAATCAGGCACTAGTTTTAGAAGTTCTAGAAAATGTCACATTATTTAAATAAACCTGCCCATTGATTCAAATCTTTCTTGTTTCATTCAGTGCCTGGCACAAATTAAGTGCTTGGTGAATTTTCATTTTTATTAATACGTAGCTGAAACACAAAGCTGGGAAGCAGAAACAGAGAGCTACTTAACATTTTCTAAAACCTTCTGAAGAGGCAATTTCGTACAGGCACCAAAGAGAATCCAGAGACCTTACTAAAAGATTACAATGATGTAGCTAATGGAACTCTATCTGGTATCGGTATCAGCTGTAAATGTCTTCTAGACTTTGAAAATGTCAAAAATGTCCCTTAGAAAAATGAAATAGCGTGGAAATAAATGTAATAACTTCATAAAAGCTTGTTAACTCATGCAGGGATGTACAGCATTAAATTAGTTTAAAATGTCTTTAAGCTCTTTCTCATCAGCAATTCTGGAAAAATTGAATGCTATCCATGGTAAAAAAAAAAAAGCTTCCTAAATAGTACACACAAGTCATGTACAGGCTTAACAGAACTGTATGAGAAGAGGCACAGTGTTGACTTTTTATTCACAAGAAAGTGTAAGTCTGCAGGATGCATCACGTGCCTCCTGAAATTCTGCCTCTTTTCCTTTTAGTTATGTGTTTGGAACATATAATAAATACACTCATATTGGGGTGCTGGTACAAGCTCTACATATGGCATCTTGATACAATTCTGCCTCAATCATCTTAGATTCTTGTACACTTGCATCCCAGTACAACCGCAGAACAAGAAATGGACTATGAAGTCAGTGGTGGAGAATTCTGAAGAGGTGGGGGCTGGGGAGATGGCTCAGTGGAATAATTGCTTCCCTGGCAAGTGCAAGAGCCTGAGCTCAATCCCTGGTTCTGAAAGAGAGAGAGAGAGAGAGAGAGAGAGAGAGAGAGAGAGAGAGAGAGAGAGAATTCTGAAGAGGTATAAGAAAGAATGAATGGAGGATCCCTGGCCATGGTACGGCTGGACACTTTTATTTTCTAAAGCAAACATGGTGGGCCGAGGAGATAGCTTGGCAGTCTACATCCCTGCCTGGCAAGTGTAAGGACCCAGGTTCCATCCCAGGTACTGCATGCTGTGCCAGTCCCGAGCTGAGCAGGCCACCGAAACCAGGTGTGGTGGCGCACACCTGTAATCCCAGTACCGAGGAGGCTGAGAGAGGAGGATCACTATGAGTCTCAGCTGTGTAGCGAGACCCTGTACCAAATAAATAAATAAATAAATAAATAAATAAATAAATAAAATATTTTTTAAAAATTTAAAAAATGAGAGAAGATGGGAAAGAGATGGAGAGAGTGCAAAGAGAAAGATTGGGAAGGGGAAGAAAAAATTTAAGATGTGTTATGCACATGTATCAGCTCTTTGGATGGTGCAAACACATACTTTAAAAAGCTATGTGGGAAAGGAAATATCAAACCTGCACTATGAGATCCTAATCAATTGCTTGCTCTGGAACTTTCCACACTGCAAGTGGATGGCAGGATCTTGCCTACTTGGGTCTTTCTACTCAGGAGTGAGAATCATGCCAACATCTGAAAGTGCATTGGTAAGGTTCACTGCATGACCTCTACATACTTGCCTCTTGGTCTCCTTTCACTGTGACAGATGAGCTTTGTGCTGCCCTTGGCCTCTGCCAGGGGTGGGTCAAGAGTTTCTAGGAGGCCTCTGGCCACAGCTGGGCATAATTCTGAAGCAGCTGGGTGGGGAGGCACGATCAGATTTTAGTCCTCAGTGTTAATAGCACATTTGCATCATGAATGATTTCTGTGCTAGCATCTCATAACTTAGACAGGATGCCATTCATTAAACTATCGTTATGATGGGGCACTTCCTAAAACTGCATTGCTACTCAAGTTGTTTATTCTGGCATTTAATCTTGAAGAAAATGCAGTGGAAATGTTTTTCCACTTAATTCAATAATATAGCATTATTGCCAACAACCATATACAAATATAAAGTGTATAAACAGAAATTATTTTAAACTATATGGCATCTTGTTTTGTAATTTATGTAAGTCAAAGCATCTGGCTTATAATATCATATATTGAGGCTGCAACTGGCGTGTTAGAACAGAAATTATACAAAGAATATATTTTCTGTATTTTTCCTACTTTTTGTTGAGACACTGACAAAATGGTTAAGAATTTTAACATAAATTTGTGGGGGATTGGGTTCTAAGTCTGCAATTTATTAATTATTTTAGTTATGTATCACGTAACTAACTTTTCCTACCTTCACACTTTTTGTTTGCAAAATGATGATAATCATGATTACCCCAGAGTTATAAAGATAGATTTACAAGATGTTTGCTACAGTGACCTCAGTTCATGCATATGTACTCCCAAAAATGGTACTTTTCATTAGTCTTAGGTTCACACTGAAACAGCTAAGTATACAAGCAGAACTACAGATACTATAATTAATTCAGATACATAAGAAGTCTTTTATCGGTTATTTACTTTATGGAGAAAAGGACAAGAATTTGGATCTCATTGTTAACAAAATTGGATCTCATTCAGTGCTACTAGCGTTGACTACTCAGATGTTTGCTGACTTGTATAATGTGAAAAAATTTTAAAATGCCTCCATCATAGCAAAATTGAAGAGGATAGATGTCACTTTACCATAAGCAGGTATGCATGCTTCAAGTCAGGTTGAATGGGGCCTGACATATGGGAAGTTTCAGAGCAGTTGTGTATGTTGTACAAAAAATCCACATGCAAGGATTCAATACCAGTGCTTCGGTTTCTTTTATTTTAGGGCAGTGTTCTAGAAAGGGGTGAATCAGTGTTCTTAAGGAAAGGATGTTTTAAAACATAAACCGGTGATAACTGAGATAGAAGTATTCTAAAGTATCAACATGCTGACCCCTCTTTAATTTACTTAGTCTATTAAATCAATGACAAGTGGAAGGCTCATTCCTTTAAATATGTGGACTAATAACCAAAAAAATAAAAGCAGCTCATAATAGATTGTCCAGTTTCCTGATACCAAAAGAACTCAAACATTGTGGAATTTAAAATCCCCCTGGAATTGCAATTTATTTTCATAAGGTTCTATGACATGATGTGTCTAAAATTATGATAGCTATTTTTTTCCCTAAGGGATCCTCCCTAGATAAGCAACAGTATCCTTTCAAATACACTTATGGAGTGATGACTTCAGTGACTTGGCAAAACTTCAGAACAATAATGCAATTTAAGGATAATGTCACTGTTATTTTTCCTTTTAAAAAATGCTTCTGTGTGTCACAGTAGAATAGTTATTCTTGCCTGCCCCTCCACTTTCAATAAATAAATTAGGCTAACTCAGATTAAAGGAAGTTAAATAGGAGGAAGGATAGACAGGAAGTGACTAAGAAGAAGTTGGTGGGTCTGTCAAGGTGAATAGGGCTACAGAGAAAAAAAAATTAACAAGGGGAATGAAGAATTCTACATCCTGAATTTTTAAAAACTCTAACCAAGTGTTGAACTTGTTTGAAATGGTGATATAATTGTCCCTTTGATCTTCTACAAGGGTGGAAGGATGTTTCTGATGAACATGAATTTTACCACAATTGTGTCAAACCACACAAAGTTCAGCCTAATTTATGTTTCTTATATTGTATTTCATACATCACATTCAAGGTATCTCAGAGCACTACAGCTCACTTGCAAGGGTGGCATGAAAACTTTTAAATTTGCAAGCGAAAGAATACAGGGACCATAATTTTCAGGGACCTCCCTAACTTACTAGCTGGAGATTGGTCACAGTTTTAAGATTACATTTGGCTTTGTTTGTCTAAGTGACCTTTATTTGCCGAGTAGATCAACATGAACATAAAGGTGCAACAGGAAATGGAGGTGACTGTCCTGTCAGTCGGATTATATAGTTTGAGAAGTTCCTCTAACAATGAAAATGACACAAATACCTATTTGCACGTCTCATTCATGTTCCTTCTTATAAAGTTACTAAGGAATGAAGAGTTAAGGAAAATGGACCTTACTACTTAATGAAGTCAACTGCTAGGTAATTCTTTTGGCCTAAGAATGCTGTGGAAATAACTTCTGAGACAGTATGGTCCATGAGTTGAGAAAGTTTGATAGCTTCTATCCTGCTATTTGCAAGAATGTAGAAATAGGCATCAATATTTATGCCTAGACTTACCTGGGGCTACAGAGAAAAAAAAATTAACCCTAAGAAACCCCAAAATTAAACCTACAAAAACTAAGCCTCTAACCTGGGGATGATATGATACTAAAATATTATATTTAAGCATACACTCCAAAGCCTATGTCAATGCTCAGAAAACAATTCAGATCTCCATAGCTCTAAATGCAGTCCTACATAAACATAAGATTTAGAGGCAGGAAGTGAGGTGTAAAAGTACACAAAACCTTCTTTGACTTTTTTCTCCCCTTTGTCCCTGGTTTTTATTGAGTTTCCACTTATTGAACTGTGAAGATTCCTAGACAATTGTATTTTTCTTCTCACTACTTAAAACTTGTAGAACTCATCTATTTGTATAAAGAAAGGCAATTCTTTTCCCCTTTCAAGGTCCTTGGATTATATAAAATAAGTTCTTGCATCACTTTTATTTAAAAACATTACACAATGCTTTGCAGTTTATCGAAGAGTCATTTTGTAGATGACAAAATATGATAGCCACCAAATTTTATTGAGAACCATATATTCTCTTTTGTGGCTTATCCTGGTTCTTTATCTTGCCCCTCTAGGTAATTTCTGGCAAAACAATTGCCAATTTAAACTTGTATTTTGCACCCAAAGACGTAGCTATGAAGAAGCTATTGCTACATTACCATGGTTGTTGATTTGACGTAGACATTGTTTTTCAGATGGCAGTTTCCATCATTTGGCACCACTATCCCTGCCAACTTGCTATCAAGAGCGAGATGGGATGTCTGGTCTGTCATCACCAGCAGCAATCTTTTAGCTTCTTTTCTCCATCCAATATGACTCTTAAAATAAACATGTAATTAGACCTTGCCCAATAACATAGATCTGTACTGTGGTTTTGCCTCAAGCAAACATTGCGTTTGAGTTGACAAATTTTAAGACAGGCTGAAATGATGTACTTTGGTAGAGTGCTGCTTGCTTCATAAATAGTATTCATGTTTTAATTTACATCCTCTATTTCACCACAGTCACTTGACTACATTGGTTCCTGGCTGCAGAGTTCCACTGGAGAAAGGATAACCCAAATTGCAAACAAGACAATAAGATCACATGAGTGGGACAACAAGGTATTTCTGGCTTTTCTTTGGAGTATAGTGTTCTTGCACTATAAGGGCAGCTTTTTGAGAAGTTTATCTGTGCACATGGTCCCAAAAATGTACCAAAACCAGCAACACTGGTGATATTCTTTTATGCTACAGTTTCACTCCATCAATCACAGAGATAACAAAAATGCTAAATTCTTTGAGTGCTTAAGGACATGGACCTCTTACCTCACAGACGGCTGCCTGAAGCATGGCGTCAAACCCTCCTTCAGGGGTATCTATATTTCCAGAGATCTTTTGTCTGTGAACTGCTTTTTCAAACTCAGTGATGTTTTCGGTCAGAGACAGTACATGGATGTATCCATGTGGAGGCATACAGTCCAAGTTGTAGTCACTGTATGGGAAAAAGAAGAAATGCAAAATCTATTTGCTATGCTTCCTTCAAAGTTCCAGAATATTAAGAGTAAGTTCATATAATTGGTATGAGAAGGAAGAAGATTTTATTTTTTTGGCTAGAGAAAGTTTGCAACACAAAAGTATGTAAAGTGATAAGTTCAGTAGTGGTGAGCATATCTTTGTGAAGAGGAAATAAGAACACTGAGGTTTGGTGTGCAAAAAATAAAGAAGGTTAAATATGTTCTTTAATGTGAGCTAGGTAATAGCTTCCAGTATGTTAATAGGCAGTGTGAATTTTTAAGACAAAAGTAGGCCTTTCCAGTAGTTACCTACCATACTTGATCATGGAACACCTGAAAAAATTTTTTGGGAAATACTTTTGGATTTGATTTAAATATTATATTATTTGATTTATAAAGAGGAATAGTACACTTATTTTTAAAATGATGTTCGGTGTGGAATTGCTGATGACAAATTAAAATTTATTAAAATTTTTGACCATCCTATGATACCTGAGAAAGTGAGATTCCTTTCATAGATACACTCACTTTCAAGGAGAAGGCTCATGAAGCTCCATTAAAAGATAAATCAGCCCTGGTTTAGTAGAATGGACCAAAGAGTTGTCTTGGTAACTTGGAATATGTAATGCAAAGCAATTTGAGCAGTTTGTAGAAGTATGAAATATGTTAAAATAAGATGATATATGAGAGAAGCATTATACAGATTTTTTCCTCTGATAAGTGAACAGATAAAAAGTACACTTCAAAGTTGTACATTTGAGATCAGTCCTCTTTGTTCACCATGAGGCATGTTCTATTTAGAACTAGAATTCCAAAGGATAAGAAAAAGGCTTTCTAAAATATTAAATGTTCATCGTTGACTCACTCTATATATTAGCTGAGCTATTTTTGTAGATACATCAAAAGCAACATAATTATACACAATCATGATACAGTAATGGAGAGAGACTCATTATTGAAAGACCGATACTTTAATATGTACTAAATCTTAATTTAATAATTTTGGAGCAAACATCGAGGAGAAATACAGAATTTCCACACAGATACTTATTTATACAAGGCCCGTGTGTTGAAAGCTTATCAAAAGATACTAATAGGGGATAGAGTTTTTTACTTTTTATATGTGTGATGAAAATACCTCCTCCTCAAATGTTTTTGTTATTTGTCTGTCTATCTATCTATCTATCTATCTATCTATCTATCTATCTATCTATCTATTTTGGTGGAACTGGGGATTGAACTCAGGCCCTTGTGCTTGCCAGAGAAGCACTTATTCTACTGAGCCATCTCCCCAGCCCCTTTTCATTCTTATGTAATAACAAAATTATAAGACCTAGATTCTAGGGCCAGTCAGATAGCTCAGCAGACTAAAGCACCTGCTTAGGCAGAGCAGAGCAGTGGGGATTCAATCCCCAATGTGCCGTGCTAGCCCCACCTCCGGGGCACGCTGAGATGGTGATTGAGATTGGGTGTGGTGGCATGGGCCTATTATCCTAGCTTTTGGGAAGCTGAACACAGGAGAATCACTACAAGTCTGATCTATGTAGTGAGACCCTGTAGACCCTATACTAAATACAAAAAGCAAAAAGCAAAAAAAGAAAAAAAAAAAAAAGCAAAACAAAACAAAAAAAACCAAACCAAAAACAAAACAAAACAAATCCCCTAGTTTCTTTACACAGGAATAAAATGAAATTTTGTAAGACAAAAATTTATTTAGTATTACTCACGCTGAAAATTAAATACCTGCACTGATTATGAATCCTCTCCGGGTGGATGCTAATGTATGGAGAAACGGTTTTATCAACATATGAGCCAAATCCAAGGCGGAAGTCATGGGAGAAAAATGACATTTTTCTAGATAAATCATTTCCAACAGAATTTAACTTCTCTATGTTATTGTGCATTGATGCTGACACATCAACCAGATAATAAAGATCTACAGGATATTTCTTCAGAGGACGAATTTTCATCATAAAATTAGCTTCAGCTCCTAGTTCAAAAGAAGAGGAAAAACATCATGTAGTTTTCATGATGAAAACTATATATATATATATATATATATATATATATATGCTGTCAAAAAGTCAGTCATATTTTAGAGTCTAGGACAAATACACAAACTTTTATATTAGAAGGTTCTAGAAGATTGTAGGATAACTACAAGGCATTTCAAAAATCAATTTGATAGTCTTCATATTCTGCAGTGCCTATCCCACAACTTCGTAGATCAGAAAGCTATAATAGCAAATGAACCAACTCAATGTAAATGTGATAGGATGTAATCACATAACTCATTGCCCTAAGTAGCTAAAAAAAAAAATTCAGAGTGCAAAGCAGCAAGCAGCATTCTGCCCCCCACGAAGTACAGGGATCTGTGCTTGTTGGATAACTCCAAGCAAACTAGGAATATATTTAGGATTGAGTGTGGATTTCAATTCATGTTTTTGAGTTCAGATATATTTTCATATGAGATGCAAAATCTCTGATACCTAGTAGTACCTTAGGCTATGCAAAATGAAGAGTATTTCATCATGAATTAGCTCATGAGATAGCTATCTAGTGGTGGCACAATAATGATCTGGAGAATACTTGTCCTACACATAGTAAATATATGTAGCAGATGGATTACAGAAGCAAAGCCTGAGTCATGAGCAAAGTAACAGGGTTGGTAAAAGCACCCCAGTGAGAAATGTGTGGGGAGTTTCCTAAGGACAGCTGTCTGTGATGCAGTTTTATTTAGTTTTCTGTTATATTGTCATTTGATACACGGACCTGGGTTATTCCCACAGGGCTCTACAGAATTGTCAAGATCTGTTTTCAATTTAAAACACAGTGGGAAAAGTCATCTATTTATAATCTGTGAATTTTACTTTTTAAACAATAAAGCAAATGCATTTAAAGTCATAATTATTTGTCCATGGAGAATATGTTGAATGGAAGGCATTTTTAAAAATTCCAACTTGTATACATAATTGGTAGTTGGCGCTCCTTCTGAGGGGAATCCCCTGATGGACCAACTCAAAGTAGCAATATTTTCTTTTCAATTATTTCACAGATCAGATGTTTTCCAGTTGAATCACCTAACCTAAGTTTACCGAATAGTAAACTTTTAAAGCTATGTGATAGTAATTATGAGAGAAAGAAGTTATTTATTCGTGCCTGATTTTATGTGTAGGAAACCTCTTTAGAGCAGCTTTTCTAGTTGGGCAGTCCCATGTTTTGAAGGAGCATATGTAGCCCAGGCCCGTCTATTCTTTCACCCCTTCCTTTTAGGAGTTGGGCTGCCTTTAGAAAACATTGAATTTGCTCTGATTCAGGGCCTCTAGTGAAAAGAGCTAGCTGTAAGAGCAGGAAAGTTGGAAACTGGTATCCAGGGCAAGAAAATGAGAAATACACACAGACCACAGAGAGCAAAATCGTTCATGTATCGGGGCTTGAAATTCAATGCATATACCAGTGTTCTTTTAAATTTATAAGTGGTGTCATTGTTTCTTTTAACAGTTCACTTGGCCATATGGCTGAAGGCCCAAAGCACCAGCCCCTTGGTATTTTTATCTTGGTGAATCACTGAAGTTTCTAAGGGCGCTGACTAGAGATGAGTGGCTGACTGCTTCTGTAGAGGCACCACAAGGAGCAACGCACACTCAGCATGTTGTGTATGGTTTGGAGACTGAAGCAACACTACAAGAGGCTGTGTAGCAGCAGCAAAATCACAAGCCTTGAAAGCTCAGGCTATTCACAGTGCTCCAACCAAACACTAGCCATGCAGGACCTCAGTAGACACCACCTGTTCACAGCCTTCTAGCAGATTCTGGTCTCAGAGACCTCCATGAAGCAGAGGCTGTGGGGAAGCCTTGTCAAATGGTCAGGGGTTAAGCAAGTAGGCTACAATGGCTTGATTTTGGATGACCCTCGTGCCAGCTTTCACACAGGTATCTGGATCAGTTGAAGTCTTTAGCATGGACAAAGCTCTTAGTAAGATAAATTTTCAATAATGGGGCAAAAGAGAATTTTATCTAAAAGATTCCAACAAAGTTTAACAATTTATGTTTAACACATGTCTATTATTATTTTAAAACTATCTGGAACATTCCAAGCATCAAATTTTATAAAGTTACATTTAGTGGGGTTTTTTTTTTACATTAATAAGGACAAACTTGAGTGCATTCACCACAGGTGTTCAGCTGTAGGGTACCATGGGCTGATATTTAGATTGGATTTTAACAAAGGATATAAGTCACATGCTCTTTTTATTTCATGTGAAGTTAATTATAGCCACTCTTATCACTTTAGGCATTTGAGATGTTGGAGATAAAGGGTCATGATGACTTTGTTCTTGTTTCTCACATTCCCAACAATCATAATGAGTAATTTTCTATGGTGAGCAATGAGAATCTGGTGATGATTCACTTCTTTGTTTCATGTTCTTTCTTGTCATGATACCAACCAAGTTGTCTTTCAACAGCTTTATATTTTTGAAAGAAAGGTAAATGTGCATAATCTATTGGGGTGTGCATTTATGTGATTTTCTTTAAAATATATTCATATTCTCTTGGATACAGTGTGTCCCAATTTTTCTTTCTTCCCCTGGGACTTAAATCACAAAATCAGGATACAGTCCTATGTATTTACTTTTCCTTGGCTTTTCTTGAATAATTTCCAAGGCATCTTCATTGTCTTCTTCTGTAGTCCCACTTTCCTACAACCACCATCTACTCCATAGAGTCCATCGTTTTCAAGCTTAAAATTACTTACGTCACTGACTATCAAATCTGTCATCAGTACCTCTCCACTAGTAGCTCATGTTCAAGTGACTGCATGTGGCAGATTGAGTAAAGTGCCTGTTGATCCTGACTTTATCTGCATGTTTAACTCTATCAGTACAAAACTGCACCCAGGCCCCCATTTACACCACACAAGTACTTATTCCAATGCTTTGTTTACGTTCCTTCCACTGCCAGCGGTATCCTAACCTCCCTTCTTCATGTAATTACCCCTTCAAGGCACTGCTCAGTAATCTGTTCTTTTCTGGACTGGGCCAGTGTCATACCCAAGTGCCTCCATGGCAATTTCCACACCAGTATATTTACCATATACATAATTATGAGATTCCAGACAAGGAACCTTTATCTTCTGCTAGTGGCTAAAATCTACTCCATGAGATAGCTTTGTAGAATGTTTAGCATAGTATTTGGTACACAGTAAAAACATGTTTGCTAGTAATTATTGCCACTACTATTCCTAGAATAGAATCTAATCTAATCTAGCAACATGAGGGTAAGAAGTGTTTCTTCCCCTCTGAAGGTGGCACATGAATAATTACTTGGTAGTTAGTTAATAACTACTCCAGGCTTGAGACACACTTGGTGTGGCATCTCAAAAGGTCCCATGAGAAGCTGGTGTCTAGGATTTTGGCCCCACCATGCAAGGAGTTTAGAGCTTCTTTAAGAGGAAAGAGTATCATCTCGTCCCAAAATGTTCATGGTGTTACTCATATGATCCCCAAGGAAGCTCCCTCCTCATATCTCTTCCAATTCTGAAGGATCAGATTCTTATTTCCTTCAATTAACTTCAAAGGGAAGAAGTAAGCCTCTGACATAGAATGAAAAACAGGAGGTGGACAAAAGTCGATGACCTACTTGTAGCTATTGCCAGTGACTTGTTTGAATAGCCCAAAGAAACAGGGTCAGAATGAGCTTTAAACAATGTGGATAATGATGTGAGCATCTCTAACGCCCTGTACACTAAGAGAATGGAAAAGTGTTCTGCATAAGATGAAATTGAGGAACCCTAAGAAAATGTAAAGAAACATGGGAGGAAGAAAGAGAGGCTGATGTTTATTCATTATATTGGAGCAGGGAAATAAAAAGTTCCTCCAAATAAGATTGTTTCAAGACAGCAAGACACAAAGTCTAGTTTATTTCTAAATAGGGGGAGGACTGAATGGGGTATATGCCAGGGGCTGGAATTAGAATGTTGATTCTCTTTTTTTAAAATGCTGAAAGGAAGAGGAAGAGTCTTGTAAATGTTTAAATTTAAATGTAACTATAACAAATTAAAGTAATTTTTCTTATAATATTAAAATGAAGCACATGTACAACATTTTTTTTTTTTTTGTGGTACTGGGGATTGAACTCAGGACCCTGTGCTTGCCAGGCAAGTGCTTATTCTACTGAGCCATCTCACTGGCCCATCATTTTCTTAAATTAGTAAGGTACAGGCTGTACCAATTTTTGTCATATATAGTACACTGTATTATTTCTGAATTAAAATTCGAACATTTCCTTCTCTTCTCTCTTCCTAAAGATTTAACCTCATTGTTTTTAGAGAATGTCAAGTAGGATCATTCATTTTCCCCTAAGATTTATAGGTGAAAGATTTCCCTAAGATTTAAAAGATAAAGTTTGAGTAAAAAGTGAAAGAAAATGTTATTTTTCAACTTCACTTATAATATTCAATTTTAAGTAGAGTCCTACAAGTCTTATTTAAGGAGTCTAACCAGTATATGTTCTATAAAAAACATATCCACAATGGATTAAAAATTAAGAGATACTATGTTGCACACCATGAATTTTTATAAGAACAATGTAATAATTTATAAGTAGATCAAAGTTAATATTAGAGAATAAATGTATTTTATACGTTTGCATTATATCAAGGCCTCAACTCTTATACGTGTCAGGGAAAAATTTTTATCTCCTGAAGTCTTGTTCCACATCTCTAGAGTTGGTAAAATACAGCTTATATCATGCTATGCCCCAACACTGGTATTTCTTTGATGTCAAAATTCATTCTTCAGTTTTCAACTTAATTTAATAAGTACTTGCCACATACAAGGATCTAAAACACAGTTCAGCTATGAAAGAGCTCGCAGCTATGCTGGAAAATTATACAGTTTAGACAGGCTAATTTGTAATTCAAATAGTGAGAAACTGAATAAAACCACAAGCCTTGTAGTAACTGAAACAAAGCTACGCACTCCTCTCTGCATTCTCTTACTCCTTCGATCCCACCTGCCCTGGCTTCAGTGTCTATCTCCTACTGGTGTCTCCAACTCATTTCTGTCTCTAACCAGAATTCTTCCCTGAGCTTGAGCCTCAGTAGTTCCAGTCTGATCTGAACATTCCCCTCCATGGTGGCTGGTGTTCCCTGCCCTCCAAGTGATTCGAGTGGGATTCCAGGTGTCTCATGGCCCACCAACCACCAACCCTCCTGATTCCACCTTCCCAGCATCCCTCACCTCGTCTAGTTTCCTCCTGCCCTGTGAGCTCCACCATTTCTTGTCTACAACATGAAACTGTTTCCCAGGTTGTTTCAAAAAAAACCTAAGGCATCACTATATCTACAAAGGGGCAAAGCCGAATTCATGAAAGTGTATACCTTAAGTGTAACATATGAATACGAATTGCAAAAATAAAATACCTTTGCTTCTAATTTAAGATAATTTGCTTTGTGATATTGTTTTTAGCACATAAAGCCTAATTTGACTTGCTAAATTTTTATTAAGGATTTGACAGTAGGAGTATACTAATCTTGTAACAACTGAGTAACTTCTAGGCCTTCTAAATCAATCTATTTATATGAAATAAAGGTAATGTGTTCCTTGAATGTTTGAATGAAGCATTTCTTACCATGAAAACATTTAGAATTAAGGTCTTTAAGAGACATTTCTTTTTTGTATTAAGGGGATATTTACAATTTATAGTTATAAACATTTATAGCTTTTCAATTTCCACACATTTTTTGTTTCTCAGGAATCAGTTTTAGACATAATGTATTTCCCCTGAAAGTTATCTATATTATCAAAATTTAAAGATTTTACCACATATTTTGGGTGCTTATATTTTCTTAATATTCCCTTTTTAGATATTTGTTTTGTGGTTATGATTTACATAACTGAGTTGTTTTTGTCCTCTTTTCTTAATAAGATTTGGCCATAATTTATTTATTTTATTTGAGCTTACAGAGAACCAGCTCTAGACTTATAAATTAATTTGGCCTTTTTATTTTGTATTTAATTAATGTTCTTGTTTATGTTTTTACTTTGCGAACTCCTTCCCTTTGTTTATTATGGTTGTTTTATTTTTGCTGTGCCTATTTCTCTGGTTTCTTAGTTCATCTTCATTCATTTTTTCTTTAATTTAAAGTTTTGTGTTTTTCTAACAGCAATTCTAGTCACATTGCATATATTTTGATGTGTTTTCTTACTGTTAGAATTAGACTATGATTGGAGTTTTTATTTGTTCTCACAGATAGATTTAGGAGAGGGTTTCCTTCATTTTGTTGTTCTTTGATATTTATCTTTTTACATTGATTTCAAAACTTTTTGCTCTGTGCTTAAAGATATTAGCCTACAAAAAATTTTCTTGCCTAAAATATGATAAATTTAAATACGTTGTCTATGGACTTTTAAAATGTTATTTTATATTTCAAGTACTGTCGACTGAATTGTATCTCCCTCAAATTCAAATGCAGGCAGTCCCAATTCCTGATGTGATATCTTGGGAGATAGAGATGATTAGGTTTAGATGAGGTTGTGAGAGTAAGATGGCACCTCAATCTTGGGCTCCCCAGTCTGGTGCCTTCCTACAACTATGAGAGATAGAATGGCATTATTTGTACCATTCTGTGTGTGTTATTTTGTTGTGGCAGCCAAACAAACTAAACAGGAATGTTGAACCTGCACATAGCAGGTGGCATGTGACCCTGGGGAATCAGCAGTGTGACTGTGAGACCATGGGTTTTTACCACTGTTATGTAATAGAGATATTTTTCCTGACTTGATTCTACAGTGATAGAATGCAGGCTGTATAGCAGACAGCTGAAGGTTGTATGGGGAGGCTGCAGTGTAGGGCTGACGCCTTTTCCTGTGCTGTTGCACACTATCGACATGAAACCCATAAGTGCAATAGATTGAACACATATAGTTTTGTTACTTATATACTTCATGGATTATGTATTTTATATGTAGCTCAAGATACGTAGCTCTACTCATTATGTACGAGGCAAGTAAAAATGTTGGACGCCCATGAACAAAGACATGCAGTTTACGAATTAAATCGAATTTTTCTATTGTGCTATATGACTTCTTTTTATTTCATCTGCACACATTAAGGCATGCTTTAAAAAATTCTGTTACTGTGAAGAACTTGTCAGAGGACAATGAAGAATGGAGAAACAGGAGTGTGAAACACTGGAAGAAAGATCTGTGCTAAAAAATTAAATAGTCTGACCTCCAATTCAAGTATACTCTAGCGAGCACTCTTGAGTCAGTGTTGAAATGTAACAATTATATGTGTGCTACTGCTCCAAGGTAACACAACCTTATAGCGGCAGGAGCTGGATTAAAGCTTTGAAGACTCTTGCGAATGAGCGATGAGAAAGTTAATAGATGAAAGTGCTGCTGGGGATATAGAAAACTACAAGAAATTAGAGGACTTAGAAACAGTCTAGAAGAAGACCTAGGTAGATCAGAAAAATCAGGATATGAACCTGTTAGAATAATAGGAAGATAAAGAAGAAACCATTAAGGATATCTGGGCAGTCCAATCATAACATAATAAATCTGTATGTGTAAAAGAGACTCATGTGAAATTGTAGAAATAGCAAAGGAGACATTTCAGTGAACATACTGCATTAGAATTAGGTCATGAGTATATAGAGTACATAATCCTTTCTTCTCTCTCTCTCTCTGTCTATCTGTCTGTCCCTCTCTGCCTCTGAACTTAACTGTGTTGTTTTTTTTTCCTAATAGAAGGTGGTAAGAGCCACATTCTCACCAGCCTGGCTACTTGGATTTTCTGCATCTTTCTCCAGCTGTTGCTCATATGTCTCCATAATGGGCTGCAGTATTATTTTATATGGTGAATGAGTACAGTTTTAATTGGAAGCTGTGAACCTGCTTAGGCCCAAGATAGAAGTGGATTTTGTTTTTAGGTTAATCAAAGAGTCTGGATAAAGCAGTTTTGCATTTGGAGTAGGGTGAAGAATGTGCCAAGATTGATTATTTTAAAAATTAATAACAAGACAGGACCACCCACAATGAAATGATGAAAAGTTAAAAGTAATGTTATACTGCTTTAATGGTTGAATTGAACCATTTACTGCATCTAAATGAGAGGTGGATACTTGTGTGTCTTGACTTATGTTGTTGAATGCAGTTCATATGCTGGAATTCTCCAGCTCTGGAGGAAATGACTACTTTTTCAGAGGCATGCAACAAGGATACACAGGATATAATGGGAAGTATCAGAGAACAAGAGGAAGAAAGCTGCATCTTAGCCTGAAGAGCTGCCGCAAAGCTGCCAAGGTAATTATGACAATAACAAACTCCAGTTTTTTTGTTTAAAAGTTTGTCACGGCTGGGGATCTATAGCTCAGTGGTATAAGCACCTGCCTGGCAAGTGCAAGGTCCCATGTTCAATCCCTGGTACCGGAAAAAGAAAAGAAAAGAAACACTGCTCAACCAGCTTAAGAATCTGATTGGCAAGCATAATGTCATGAGTCCAGTCCCCAGTACAAAAAAATAAAATACAAGTTCATCACAAAGACCATAGTTACTTAGCTTAATTCATGTTTTCTACTAATTAATTGATCAATGCATCCAATAAATATTATACAGTGCTTACTAGTAATATGGCAGAATGCTGCTGGGCACTGGAGCAAGCACAACGAAACGTTTCCTTTCTCCCAGAGCAGTAGGAGTGCAGGAATAAAGTCACATCACCATGCACTAGAACAGTCCGTTATAATGTATTGTGCTCAGGTTTTCAGAGTATCTGAGGTCATATGGCTACCTCTATGGTAAAGACCAAAATTCTTACTTTTTGTTTCTGAGCTCAATAGGATTTCTTTTCTAGCATTGCTGCTTGTTACATAAATATGAGCAAATTAATATGAGTTGCAATTTCAAATGAAGAATCACCATAGATTTATTTGAAAATCACCAAACCTGGGCGCAGTTGGATTGACACTTCTCCTGGGGTCACCTGAGTATTAATTTCATCTTCACTGGGTATTATGACACGCACAGAGGGGTATTCAATGGACTCCACTGAACAGCCTTTGCTTATTAAATTGGAAACAATATCACAACGTTCGCTCCTTGATCCACCTGAAATGAAATCCTGTTTAAAAGAAGGGAAATCACTGATTTTTTTTTTACTGCATATCATTTTAGTTATAACCAAAGGAAAAAAAAACTTAAGATAGAAAATATTGCCAAGACATCCTTTCCAATGTAGAACAAATTATACAATTATTTAAAATAGCTGCATATTTCCAATAAGAGTGCTGGCAAGTTTCTCATAAATAAAACTTATATTTCTAAATCTCATCTAAAAAAGAAGAAAATGAATTATTAAAGGGGAGATTTACACCAAGCACTTTTACTATTAACTGAGCATTGTAAAATTATACCAATTTAATTCTTTCCAAATATTTTCCTTTGGAAAGATAGATCCAAAAGAATACTTAGCCAAAATGGATCATTCATTGCATCCAAATGTGAGTGTCAGTTCTCAAAGAACTTAACTGGTATGTTTATTGTATATTATTATGTTTAGAATATGAGAGCAAGTCTTTAGAAATCATATGCCTAATGGAATACTGAAAATTCATAATAGAAATATAATTCCTTAGGCCATAAAACTGCTAGACTTCTTATACATCAAACAGCCTGTAAATGATTCAGTACAGTAAAGAAAATGCTTGGGATGACGTAGAAATATATGACTAGAGCTCAAATTTTCCTGACTTTGGTACTGACTCTACAACTTCCACTATCAATTTCTGAGACCTGGGGGAAAGAAATATATCTATGTATGTAAGCAGGATGGTTTAGACACTGTGCTGTGTATTTCTCCTGGTCTATGGAAAGGAGCAGTTAATGCTTAATTTGCTTATTCTCCTTTTTCCAATTGTTTCTCCTTTTTCTCCTCATAATTTCTCATGTATGTCTTTCTTTTTTTTTTCTTTCCTCTTCCAATTTTGCATCCATACATCTGGTAATATGAATAACTGGCTAGAAGACAATACTATGCATTACGACAAATACTGTGAAATTCATACTACTTTGTTAAGTGAAATTCTGTATCAGTTGTACTTTTTCTGTTTTAATACTATTTTGTACTCTCTTTTTTAACATAAAAAAATAGAACTTCCATTATCATTCAGCATTGAATAATAGCCAGAGGTTATCCAGGAGCCTTGCAAGTGTCCTGAAATTATTGGGATGCTATCTTCGTTACTCTTATTTTGTTGCTGGGACAAATACCTGACACCCAAAATGAAGGTAGGAAAGGTTTATTTAGCTCACAAGCACTGGAGATTTCAGTCCATACTCAGCTGGCTCCAAGGCAGACTGGCACACGGCAGAGGGCAACAGTTTATGGCGGTGGCAGAAAGCACGAGCGAAATGGAGTAGCAGCAACAACGGCAACAAAGAGGAGTGTAGCACTCACACCCATAACCCCAGCAGTGGGTCATGAGTTAATCTCAAACTCTAGAAATCCCAGCCCCATGACTACATGAGGCTTTGGGAGGACAACTAGACACAAACCATAACAAATGGGTTTTAATTTATCTTGACTGAGAAAAAATATTTTAATTTTTCATATAATCATTCTGATTTTTCCCTAAGAAGAGGAAATGTATTGAAAAGTATTGATACATATTTTATTTTACAGTTGTTTGTTTTGAGACAGAGTCTCACTATAAAGTTCAGGCTGAACTTGAACTCACTATGTAGCTAAGTGTGGCCTTGAACTTGCAGTAATCCTCCTGCCTCAGTCTCCCAGGTGAGGGTATTATAAATGTGCATCACGACTCCTGGATGTGTTTTATTTTCTATCCTGTTGTTGTGAATTATTTGGATATATGCTTATCTAGGAGCTGAACATTTGCTTGGTGCTCTTCATGACAGTGGCTGTTTTGGTCCATCATTCACACATTTCTCTATTCTTTTGGATAATTCAGAGAACTGGATTTCTAATCAGTTAATCATTCAGCTAAAGCATGTTGACTATTTCCTGGGGGACTGTAAACTGTTAGGTACTAGGTATGTGAAAAATAGCAAGGCAAGCTGAATCCTTATCAAAATTAACAGGACAGGGGTGATCTAGCCATTAATCACATAAGTATAATTATCAAAATAGTTAAATTTAGGGAAGTACAGAATACTGGGAGTGTCATAGGTGGAGTCATCAAGTTTCTGAGGACATAAGTGTGCAATGTGAGGTCACTGATCCAAAGCAGGTGAGTATTAGCTAGGGTGATGGTATACAAACAATGAGGAGTTCTTCAGGGAGAGGTGGCAAGTAGCTGCTACGTATGAGTCACGTTCCTCCAGAGTGGCAAGCTAAGTGGAAGACTCATCACTCCCAAACGTGGGGAATTCTGAAGGCACATAAGGCTTCATGTGTGTTTACTCATTCATGATTCACACAATGGCTTGCTACTGACAAAGGGTCATATGCATTTTATAGATGTAAGTGCCCAAAGATTGCAAGCCACAGAGAAGAAATAATGTACAAACAGCTTTAAGTCTTCTCTTCTCCTAGCCATGGATTCTAGTATTTGTGTGTACAGAATGGAGAAAAAGGGCTGGGAGGTTAATTTACTGTAACTATGCAGCAAACAATGTCATGTGGCCTTGAAAAGCCAAATAGTTTTGCTGAAATTGTCAAAATATTCTCAATTATTTTGCAATGCCTGAATCAGCATGGCTGTTTTTACTCCACTATAAAAATTAACTCAGGAAAACACTGCCAACAGTCCAATTAGGTTTGAAATGGGAAGAAAATACCCATGGTATCAAACGTAAGCATGGGACACTGCGCTCGGCTCCTGTGGCCTACTTTTCACTTTGTATCAAGGAAAAGCAAACTGAAACTGCGCATTTTTAATATGGGGTATTTCGTGTCACTTTAATATCCTCTAAACCTTATGCTTTACCTTTTTTTAAAGTAAGAAAATAACATGGGCAACTTTTTTCATCTAAAGTCTTGGTGAGAATAAAAAGCCGAGGTGAAGTCGCTTTGGCTGGCTTTGTATCAATTATTACTTTATCCATTTTGATATGATGTTCTGGTGATATAAGTCAAACAAGTTTTTTTTTCTCCAGTTTCTATCTGAGTCTTTCAGACTTCCAAACAATGAACACTGCATAGAAGTGGAAGATCAGTGTCATCTTCCTTTAGACATTGAATTCCTGTTTTGCTTCTCCTAGTTTAGGACAGTGGGGGCAAGCCTGTGGCAAAGCAATGCACATTTTTAGGTTCCCCATCCCTGACCTAGGATAACTATCTCCTTCTGAACTTCTGTGACACTCCACCAGATGTATCAGCCAAGAAGAAAGTTCTACATGAGTTAACAGCAACAACAAAACATGGGCCGTTAAACTAGATAATATAGATGAAGGCCTTTCTACCATAATCATTTTCTGATTACTTTTATGTAGCTTAGGAGGAAAGAGAAAACAAACCCTATGGAGTGGCAGATGAGCACACTGCTTAAGAGTGTAAGCAAGCTCAGTATACTGTGCAGATTTTTTTAGTGGATTTTCAGCTTTGGACAAAGTTTGAGCATTATGCAAGCCAGGTTTATTTTCTTACTGTCCTCATTATGGAAAAAAAAAAAAAAGAAAGAAAGAAAAAGAAACTTCCGCACTCTTCCTTTTCCTTCCAGCCTTGCTAGCTGAGAAACAAGACACCAACTGTGTCAGTGCTTCAGGGACAGACAATCTTCCACGATTGAACAATACTGTCTTCCTGTTGATGGTGTCAGGTCAGCCAGCAGGGCGTGGAGAACTCTTTCTTTAGTGATGTGGATGACAATAGTGGCCATGTGCAAGCACGTTTCTCCTGAGGTCGCACTTTTTTTTTTTTTTGTATTTTAAGGAAGGGTCTACAGGGTGCTCAGGGTGCCCAGGCAATGTTTCTTATTTTCCAAACTACACCAAAGTCTATACAGTTGTATAGACTTATCTTTTTTTGTTATTGTTGTTGTTTTGTTTTTTTGTACTAGGAGTCAAACTCATGGCCTTGCACTTGCCAGGCAGGCACTGTACCACTGAGCTATATCCCCAGTGCACCTCGCATAGCTTAAGCAATGCCTATGTGCTATTTGCTTCTCTCATATTGTTTAATTAAATCTTCACAACAGTGCAAAGAAGGTACAACTAGTGTTTCTATTTCAGAGGCAGGAAAATAGGTTCAGAGTGATTGAGTAACATGTCCAAGATCACACGGTTAAAGACTGGTTGAATTAGGATTAGAATTCAGTCTCTTTAGAATCTGGTTTTTGAGTATATTAAATAAATTACATTGCACTGTGTATAATATTTAGGGACAAGCACAATCAAGTAACTTTCTGAAAGTGCCTTTTGAGACCCCCCGCCCCCATCTGAAGCATTTGCCAACAGAGAACACAGATTTGCCTCCTTCCCTTCAGCAGTCACCTTCCTGCCCCTCGGCCTTATCTTCTTCCATCTGACTACTCATCTTTCTGAAGAACCCAAATCCCTCCCTCTATGCTAGAACTGACTGTTTTTCCCACAGCTGTGACTTTGCTGACTTTTGTGTCATTCAGAGGTGTGAGACAAAGCAGGTGTCCCTCTGAAATCTGCCATTAAAACAACTGAAAACCCGGCTGCTGAAGCATTGCTTCAAAGATCTTCCAAACTACCCTCCCCTAAGCACTTCCTAGCCTAAGTCACATTGGTTCTGAATTCAGAGCTCCTTAGTAGGGGTCTTTCTTGGAGAAACACGAAGAATTTAAAATGGAGTACTGGCTTAGAGTTGGGAAATACCAAGCCATAAAACATTGTTGATAATGAGAAACGTACGAGTAAATTCCAAAGTTGAGATTACATAGCAGGGAGGCTCCACGAAAGGACGAGTTCTGTCTTGTGCTTGGCTTATCAGAAGCGATTGGCTGGGACCTAGACGTTCTGGGCGTGGCCCCTCAGTGGTCTTTGTTGCCTGTCTCCAGCAATTGTAATGAATCACTTCCTAGTGTGTGAGGGACACTGAATCTTCACTAGTAGAGCCCAGAATATAACAAAGGAGCTTCCTGGTGTCAGCAAGGAAGGGTGACTGGCCCTTTGTGTGCCCTTGCCCCATCTCTACTCTGACTTGGTTCACAGCAGGAAGTGATGCCAGCACCTGCCCTCTTTGGCTGCTTTTCTGTTTTCCTTTCCCTCTGGGGGATGTCCCAGGACAAGCAATAACAACTAAGGGTGGAGAGATGATGGATGGTAAATATAATTGCTGAGTTAAATCAGAGGAGACAAATGCTAAAGATTTATCTCCATATAAAGCAAAAGATCCTTAAAAGTTTATAGCTTCCAGCTCCCTGAAGCTACATAAATAACTATAAAATCACTTGGGCAATTTCATCAGAGAAAAAAAAATCCTCAAATTAGTAGAAGGTTTTTTTTCATACAACTTTTTATATATAGGTAATTCTAATTCAAAAGTATCAACCAAAGAAAAACCAGCAAAACAAATTTAGAGCCAGGAAATAGTGAATGCAGAGTACTTGTTATGCTAAGAATTTTGTTATGAGGATTTATTCCTCTTGGTAGAACAGAATGACACTAATGTTATGCAATAAACATTTTCTAGATTATTCTCTATTGAATGGAATTAAAAGAAGTACACAATCGTTCATAAATAAGGTCATGTGTCAAAAGAAAAGCAGCGCATTTTCCATAAGTAACCAACAAACTGATATACTTCAAATAAAGACAAATGAAATGGACCAATAAAATAACTTAATTTTCTTTAATAAGCAAACACAAGAGAACAATCTAACTTAGGTAAAACCTTATACCTCAAGCTGCAGCATGAATTTTGTACCAAAGCTTGCTGAACTATCAAAAGTTACTATCTGTATTTGCCAGTTTCCTCTATAGAACAGATGGAAAATATAAAAAGGTTTGCACTTCATTTCAAAATTATTATAGTTTTCCCAATAAAAAGCTATATTTAATTTTATATTCAGCCAGTTACTCGGTTTCCAACAGCATAAAATCAAATAATTTTTCCTAATGCTCAGCATTATTGTTTCTTTTTCTCGTCACCCCGTGAAGGCACAAACTATTAGGGTAATGAAATAATGCTGACGATAGATGGGGTCTAAATGGCTTTAAAACACTCCTGTGTATATAAAATACTTTTTGGAGTTAAAAAAGAAAAAATAACAAAAGCTCACCTCTTGAACACACCACCCACATTCGGGACCCAGCTCAAGGCAGCTGACACAGGAAGCTGCGTTTGAAGAGACGCATCTATTGTCCCCTGTAACAGAGAACAAGCGAACGTTAGCGTTACTCTCATTAGGAAGGTAGACAATGCCAACCAAAATGTATTTTAAAAACTGAAACAGGATGACCTTACAATTTAAACACATGACATCAAACAATGCATCCTTTCATTATAGTTTGTGTTGCCCACTCGGGTATTTCTATTTAGTTTTATAAAATTTGGGGGAGAGGGTAACAACAATGTGATTTGAGGCAGTTTTGGGGAGTTGGCTTGTATTGTGTTGCCACAGTATGAGAACTTCCAAAATTTTTCATGTGAAGTCTTGCAAAATTTCATATTTTCTTTTTCTGTATTTAGTACAGGGTCTACAGGGTCTCCCTACATAGATCAGACTTGTAGTGATCCTGTTTTCGGCCTCGCAAGTGCTGGGATTGCAAGCCTGGCAAAACCACACACAATCTCTCTCTCTCTCTCTCTCTCTCTCTCTCTCTCTCTCTCTCTCTCTCTCTCTC
>NDGN011553302.1:0-12502 GCA_002564285.1 Tympanoctomys barrerae | reverse complement strand
TTTCTCCTCTCTTCTCTCTGTTCTCTCTCCTCTCTATCCTCTCCCCTCTTTGCTCCCCTCCCCCCTCTGGCCTTTCCCCTACATCCTGGAATGCAAGGTAAAAGTGTTGTTAAATTTGGCATATTGCAGGCAGTGGGCAGAGAGAAAGGGAGCTACAGCAGGGAAGCTAACAGGCGCTGCAGTGAGCACCTGTTCCTGAGCCTGCACTTCCCCAGGCCTGGTTTGGGTTAAGCTGAAAACATGTTTCCCTAAACATCTTTAATGTCTCATTATTAAATTTTCATCTTCTTGCATCCTTTGTCCTTGGCTTTATAGCATCTTTTCATATACATCAGCCACAGTTCTTCACTGATCTTTACTGAAAGGTCTGGCCTAGAATTCTAAGAACTAAAAATAACTAATGTTTTGGCTCCCTTCACTTCCAGCTTGGCCACTTAAGTATAAAGTCTCCTTAGGCTAAAAATCTTCCATCTGCCTTAGCCTGCAAAATGTAAAAACTTCTTAGTTTAAAATACTCAGAAGAGTGAGTGACGATTTTAGTTGTGTTCCCAGAAAAAAATCAATATAGATCTAGAAATAAAGCACCCTGGCCACCTGCCACGGTCTGGGTTCACCCCTGAAATTCATGGGCTAAATCTTGGTTTCCAGCACAGTCCTGTTAAGAGGCAGGGCCTGGGGGAGTGACTGGGTCTCAGGGCTTCTTTTGTGAATGGGATGAGGACCTTTGCCCCTCGTAACCTTCACATACTGCTTGGTTTTTTCCTACCTTCTGCCTTTCTGGCCTGTGAAGACAGAAAGCCCTCTGCAGACATTAAACACCAGCAACTTCAGCGTGGATTCCCAGCATCCTGCTCTCTAAGACATTTCTGCGAAGGCTAGTGATGTAACTCAAAGGTAGAGTGCTTGCCTAGCATGCGTGAGGCTCTGGGGTTAGCCTCCAGTCTTCCAAAATACAATAAAATAAATTTCCATGGTTTATAAGTTATACAAGGTCGATTATTTGGTTATAGCAACAGGAAAGGGCCAATACACAAACCTAACTTGACTTATAGCAGCTGTGAGCCTCGAGTCCAGTGGAACATGAAGAGAGGCCTATTTCCAGTTTCCACTTGACCAAACCCTTCCCTTAGCAGGTAGAACCTTTAAGATCACAGTCTCATGGACAGTGAGCAGCACAGCCTTGTAGTCTACATTGTTTTGGTGCGGTCCTAGGGATCAAACTTGGGACCTTGTGTTTGCCAGGCAGGTGCTTATGCAACTGAGCTAATTCTGTCCTAAGTGGACCCAGATTCAAGCTCCTTTTGAGCTCTTACTTTCATAGAACACAGGGTGCATGATAAATTAGCAAGCAAAATTATTTTTCTATATTCAATTTTGTTCAAAAACTTCTGCTGTTACCCTCTGTTCTCAAACTGCAGACATCTAAATATGATGAATGAGAAGGATCAAGACTTTGGTCCTGTCAATATTTTCCAGGTTCCAGGGCTGGAATTTCTCAGATTCTATGTAGCTACAGGGGAAAAAAAATCCCATTAATGAGCCCGGAGGAGGTAGGCTTTGTGGTTCTGCAGAACTGGAGGAAGGTCATAAATCGCACTCCATGGGAACAGTGTCAAACTATTTCTAGAGAGAGTCATGGTTACACTTCACAGCGGACATGCCGGGTACACTTCAACATAGCTCTTAAAGAGTTTCTTTTTAATTTTAAAATATGCAAGAGAGTAAAATAGCTCACATGCGCATATTGCACCAATAACAGAAATTCTTGTCAGTGAGTGGGCAAATTTCACAAGTATTATTAATAACCATATACTAAGGTTCCCTCCCTCCCTCCCTCCCTTTGAAATCTCTGCACTGCTCACACATTAATGCAAAACTGCTGTTCACAGACAGCGGCATCTGTCATCAACCTCCAGATGCACCTCAACCATTCACCGTCTCTTCCCTGTGCAAGTACATGCTGTTGTGGAAAACCTAGTTTCCAGCAGTGGTTTCCTAGCAGCCCTTGCACTGCTCTGGCACCTCTCTAGGGTATGCGACTGGGTGGTTCTTCTCCCTGTTTTACAATAGTGGTTTCTACTTGTTGAGCCATTTGTCCAATAATGTTTCATTAAATAGCCTATTCTTTACTTTCTAGCATTGTGTTTATTTCTAATTTTTTGGCAGAACTAGGGATTGAACTCAGGCCCTTGTGCTTGCCAAGCAAGTGCTTACTCTATATTGAGCCATCTCCCTGGCCCATAGCATTGTGTTTATGATAAATAATTTTTTATTGATTCTATTGAAAATCCTTAACACACTTGAAGTAGAATGATAATTAAAATATATGTCTTCAGAGTCTCCTTGTGCCTATTTATTTTAGTGCTTCATGCCTCATGACACTAATGTGCATTACCATGAAAAAAAATCAATGATAGAGGAGCTGGGGAGACAGCTCAGTGGAATAAGTGCTTCTCTGGCAGTGCAAGGGCCTGAGTTCAATCCCCAGTTCTGCAAGAAAAAAAAAAAAAAAAGAAAAGAAAAAAAGAAAAAGTCAATGAAAGAGTTAATGGCCTATTGCCACACATTCTACACCATTCCATTTCTTGATCTGCAGGCATCAGTTTGGGTCTTATTTGTTCCCTCTATGTGACAACTGGATGGGGTGAGGAGGCGTTGCAGAGCAGTCCTGGGAAGGAACTTCCCAACTTCCCCAGCGCTGGCGTTTACCAGTGGTTACTTCGCTTCTCTAAGCCTTCTCTGCTCTGTTGCGGCACAGGGCTAGCCGGCCCCAGACACAATCTTAATATGAGAATGAAGTGAGGCCAAGTGTAGCAGGTGGCACCTCTTTTCTAACTCCTCTTACTATACAAATTAAACAAAAATTAAACCTGGATAGTTATGTAAAGCTATTTCATCTTTTAAAAAAGCAAAGCAAACAGTTATACTTATGGTATTAATAGTCAAAAACAGACAAATGGAGTATACAGAAAGCTAAGTGTAGAGTGTGCCATTATAGTTTTCTCATATAGCCTTCTAAATGGGCCAAGTGCCTTCCAGACACAGTAGCTGATGATAGACGATGCCATGCATTCTGTGAGTTGATATAAAAATTCAGTGCCCTGGTGTTCTCACCACTTGGCACTACCTAGTTACTGCAAGATTAGATTTGAAGCTCCCTAAAGGCCTCTTCAAAACTAAAAGGACAAGGTAGGTGGTTAGAAAGGCTTCTCTGAAAGCCAGACACAGGCAACCAAGACAAGTAGGTTTTGATAATGATTTAGTAACAGTGTACTGGGAGAAATACAGGAAGCACGGAAAGTTCTCGAGAGATCTGCTTGCAGAATCTCTAGAGAGTGAAAGAAAATGTCTTACCGTGTTTGTCTGACACAGTACCACAAAATAAAGGGAGCAGGAATATGTCTGACTGTTCCCATTTCTTCTTCCTCTAGGTCTATGGTTGGACCTCGTAATACATAATACAAGTCACATTATTTGCTGCCATTTTTTTCTTTGTTGTTTTTGGTACTCAGAATGTAGGAAACATTTTAATGTTGTAATAGACATAAAAGCAGATGTAATTAAAATAATTACAATTTATGAGTGCAAAGTTTTGGCTACTAACATAATTTTATGCAGCAAATGAATATTTCAATTGTTCCCTTATGTATATTGTTGAAAAATTCAATTTAATGTGTGTAATTTTCTTCTATCATATTGTTTGTTACAAACTTGCAGAATATAAATATTCAGTCAATATCAGTGAAAATGAGTATCTTCAGGGGAAAACTATTTTAAATAGTTGTTCAATTTCTTTTCATTTGAAAAACATATTATAGCATCTGCATGTAGTAAAGCAGTCTGGATTCTTTATTTTCTTGTCTGCTCCTAGCTTTCCAAGCAACCAAATTTGGCCCTTTAGAGGTGTATTTGGAAAGAGAAGCAGTGATGTATGACAATGCTCAATTCTTACATGGTAGGCCAAGAAAACACCAAACAAATATAGACATTATAAGAAGAAATTTGTCTTAGATTCCCAGAAGAATCTAAGATTAAGATTCTAAGCAAGTGATTTATTGCTAATGAAAGCGAGGTAAGGTCAGAGAGAAGACAGCACTAAGCAAAAATCTTGGTGCTATTGAGTCCTAAGCCCAATTGACACCACAGTGTTATCCCATATTGAGGCAAGGGTGCCTGACTTTAAATCCCTGACAGAGACTCACTGGTTGTAGGCCACTGGCAACCCATCATGGCCTTGCTGCTTGTCTGAGGTAACTCTCAGAGCGGCCTCTGGTGGTGAGTAGAAATTTTGCCCCAATCTTACTTCATCCACTGTTTCTGAGAACCTTATTATCAGATTAGTACAACTCCTGATAAATTTTCAGGCAAGTTTTGAAAAATAAGTTACTAATAGGCAAGAAGAATTCAGGTAAATGCTTTTAAAAGAGCTTTTAAACCTAACATTACTCACTCTGAAATAAACTATCTGTAACTTTCATGTTTTGTTTTCCTTTGGAAAAGTAAAGATTACTAGGCACTTCTCAGAAATAGGATCTTTATAAGTGTTTAAGGTTGGCACTTAGTTCACATTTAGTAAATGTATAATGCATGAATGGTGTAGTAATTTGAGGCTATGTTCACAGTATAATTTCTAAGGTTCTTGATTATTTATATTCATTTTCAAAATCTGTCTATTTTAAAGGGTAATATAATGGTGCCTGTTTGATGATATATATCTGGGTGAATCTTGATGTTCCAAATAAGTGAAAATAAACATAACTATAGTTGATGTTATTTTGTAACATCTGGGCTTCTGATATTATATTGTGCTGGTGATTTACTATAAAGAATATCAAGATTCTGAGAACTCTGTAGGATGACATGGTCCTGTATTAAAATAGGATTTGTAATGCTGCTCTCATCACTCATTTTGTTTTGACTTTCTTCATGCTGATGTCTTCACCAAATTTCCACTCAGCAAATATTCTCTTCCTCATCAAAGTGGAGCAATGTCTTTCTGAGAAGAGTTTTCTAATGACAACATTAGGACATAGTATTAGTATCTTCGCTTTTTAAGTTAGGCTTGTAAAGGCTTTTCTAATGTGTAACCTTTATGTTCTAGCGATAAATTTTAACTTCTCCTATTACATGGTAAGTAATTGATGTGGTTATAACATGGTCTTCTGCTGGCATAAAGGATTTTGGAAAGTGAGAAGGGAAATGAAGGCCCTTTTAACCTCGGGCAGGTTAGGAAATGTTAGGAAATGTTGGTACAATGCTGCACGTTGCTCTTGTCTGCCCTCGCTTCACTAAGGTAATCCCAACATGAGTCAGGGTTTGAATGGGCTAGGATGGCGTTAATCAGAATTCCAGCTCATGCCGGAATTTACAAGAACAACCATTGTTTAGCCACAAATGACATCCATTTGTGTTGAGGCCAGTCATTACAAGAAGCCCAATTAGATAGGATAGACTCAGGATTTTTCACCACAGTTCATTTAGACATATTGTAATCAGTTTTGCTTTGAAAAAGCTCTGATTGTTGCAAGCATTGCCTGTATAATTTGCACTTTACCCTGGCTTATCACTTACCTTAAAGAGCGCAATGAATTACTCTGGTACAACAAAGGTAAACTGGTACTCCTCAGGTAAAGAGAAAGCTAATGTCACCCTAAGTGCACAAGTTTTGCTTGATAACAGAAGTGAGGTAAGAAGGACAGAGAAGAGATGGTCCTGAGCAGAAACATTGGCACTGCTGAGTTCTAAGCACAAATGACACCAGAGTGTTGTCCCAAATTGAGGTGAGAGTGTCTAGCTTGAAATCCCTGTCAGAGACTCACTGCTTGTAGGCCACTCACAGGTTGTGTGGAACCAGAAAGAAAAAAAATACAGAAGGCAACTTCTGAAGACATTAGAAGAAATGTGAAAGGAGAAGGGGCACCTGGTGTGTGATTGATGAAGGATTCTCCCCATATGGATCAATCTAGAGCTGATTTTGAAGGATAAGTAAAATGGAGCTATCTGAAAGTTGTTTTTAAATTACATCCTATGTCTTGACTTACACTGTTTTATGCTTGAAACACCTAAAGGAGCAAAAGAATATGTGTCATAATTAGTTCTAAAACGCTGAACTAAATTTTCGTGAGTTCAGAGTGGGGCTTTCAAAAGGTAATGGAATCTTTTGAGTGCTGACCTATCTCAGGGGTCAACCTGTAGATGAGTTCCTAGATGAATAGGTCCTTAGGAGTAGGGACCACCAGAGAAGGTGGGTCCCAAAGGATGCACCTTTGGAAAGGACCTGGCCCGCCCTAACTCTTCCTTATCTCTCTGCTTCTTGCTGCCAAGAGGGGAACAGACTTGCCCTGTCACACTCCCCTGCCATGCTGATTCTGCTTTGGAACAAACCAACTGTTGGTTGAAATCTCTAAGGTTAAGAGCTACAATAAATCCTTCCAAGTTGTGTGTGTCACATATTCTGTCCCAGCAATGAAAAGCTGACTAACAGTCACATACATTTGAAAATGATGTTTTGGTGCTTAGTTTTTCCTAGGCCATGAAGTTTCACAAGTCCCACCACAAACAATAAGAGCAATTCCTGAAGAGGACCCAATTAATTCTACAGTTGGTGGTTTAGTTAAGCACTTCCATTTGTCTTCTGATCTAGAGAGAATTTATGGCAGTGAGAAAAACTCATGAAGAAAAATGGGGTGCAGGACCACCATATCTCTTCACACATACTTCCTAATTCAGACTTGGGATTTTCAAAACACACTGACACATCAAAGAGGGCTTCAGAGGCACTTCTGAGGTAAATTCTAGTTAAAGTTGTATTTGTGTAGCTCGGAAAAGCAATATTAGTCATGTGCTTTTGTGTCTTGCTTTATCTGGAACGGTTCCATACATTCCAACTGTCCTGTTTATGAGGCACACTCCCTTTCTATAAAAGCCAAAATATTCCCCGGTTTCCTACTCTGTTGATCTAAATAATATTTTCAGTTTAACATTCTACACCAAAAGATCCAGGGGATCTTCCTATTTTTCTCCCCAACTCCTGGCAGGTATGAGTTTCCCTTCACCTATTTAAAAAATGCATGCTGTTTCTCATGTCAAAAATTTAAATGCCTTTGAAAAGAAGGTTAAAAAATAAATGAATAAAAGTCTTATGACAGGAGGGATGCACTTTTAAAGTGTAACTTTTAAGTCCAATGTCATGTTGCAGGTATGTACTATAGTAAATCAGTGAAGGGACTTAGTATTAAACAAAATAAGGATTATGTGAAGCCCAGAATAAATTTGAGTTCCCTTAGAATTTGGTTTGGTTCATCTTACAGTTTAAAGCTCAAAAAATTCTGCAAAACTAGACACTTGAAAATTCAAATCCATATAATACTAGGTTAAAATTAAGGAAAATTAAAATTATTGATTGTGTGACTATTCCCTCTACAAAGCTCTGCTTTTCCTGTGAAGAAAGTACTGCTGTGGCCCGTCTTTCAGATGGGGGCCTGAAGCCTACAGAAGCTATGGCTCATCCTAGAGGTGCAGAGCTACTAAGCACTGGGAACATGCTGGGCCCAGCTTTGACAAAGGAGCCATTGTGACCACATCCGACAGAGAATAGGAGAAAACATAAAGGCAATTATCCCAAAGTATGACTGAACAGCCCCTTGGTATTACTATAATTAGCCCTTAGGTGATGACTCAACAGTAATTCCCATGTATCTCAAGATAATTCTTTAAGTGGTATTTCATTATTTTTCCAATCATCTATGGCTAAGATAACCTCATTTTAGCACTGTACAAATGAGGATTTTAGATCTTCCCCAGGAGGATTATTTTGTACCCTCAGTGCCAAAGACCTCCCTAAATATTTCAGTGCCCTTTTCAAAATTCATTTTATTTCTATGCAGAGGGAAACTCTGAGTTTTAGCGTGAAAGTCCTGGCCTGAACCTCTCTCTCCCCTGCTGCATGAATCAGATTGGCTGGCACTTGTTCAGCGTGGAGGAGAGAGGCTCCTTTTACAACTGTGTTTCCCCAATCCCTTGCCAGGGAACAGCTCTGAGCTGCATGATAATTAGGCAGGAACACATGAAATGGTGTTCACAGTTGCTGTCTCCATTTGTGAATGTCCAGCTCTGCCCTGGAAGTCAAATCTGGGACAGGGAAGAAGGCAACTTGTTCTTGTCCTAATCCTGCTATTTATCTGACCTTGGCTATGTCATTTAACTCTGCCCAGGCTTTGCCTCTTTGCTGTTGAGGTAGGGATACTGCTTCAACTCATTGTGTTCTATGAAAACCTTTTAAACAGTAGTTGCTGGGAGTGTGGGCGTGTGATTGTACCACCAGCATTATGGGAGGCTGAAGCAGAAGGATTGTGAATTTCAAAAGTTCAGCCTGGGCCAGGCCAGCCTGGGCAACTTTGTAAGTCCCTGCCTCAAAATAAAACATAAAAAAGAGGTTGGAGGTGTAGTTCCATGTGAAACTCTCCCCCTGCCAAAGCAAAACCAAAACCAAAACCAGTAGAGTACAAATGTAAACAGTATCATTGGTGGACAACATTTGCTGTATAACATCTATCGATCTGTAGGTTTACGAGACTGACTCAAGACACAATTTATAGTAAAAATTTAAAAGCCTCCAAAGTCTCTATGTTTTAGATAGAACAGATGCCCATGATGCCTGGTATTTAGTGCTTCATGGCTAATAATATCGGAGAAGTAGCATACCCAAGTCTTGGGGCACAGGAGGCTCCTTCAGGGTGATGCCAACAGGAAGTAGATTCCCAGGCCCACCCATCTGCCAAAACCTGTGCATTGACAATTTCAATGGTTATAATTTGGTGATTAAATGACAGAAAAAAAATTTTGTGTAAGATTGACATTGCAAAGGAACTTGGATGTAGTATTGTTAGGATAGTCATTGCATAATGAAAAAAAAATTTTTTTCCTGTGACTACATAGACAAAATTTTAAATGACATGATAGGATTTTTAGAAACCAAACCAGTGATACCTTTATGTTGTGTCTTTTCTTTCCATTATGTTGTCTTTTGACCTATAGATCACTTAGTGGTTAATTAAAATATTTGATGGATTTATGGATATTATTTTGTATCTTCTATGCAGAGTTAAGTGGTAATTTATCTGAATGGTCCTGCAAATAAGTTAAGCTCAGTTGATGAAATGATAAAAGTATCTTCACATTTTAAACATGTTTGTACTTCACTTGGAATTTTATTATCTCGGTAATTTGTACTATTATCACTAAAAATACTAATCTAGTGTGAACTAAAAGTTAATGATATTTTTTTCTTTATTCTCAAAAATAAATTTTCTTCTATCTTTAATGCTAAGGATGGTTCTAAATATTAGTGTCTTTTTAAAAATTTATTTAGGTGCTCAGGCAAGATTCTATATTATATATAGAATATTTTAATGTATTTTATAGGATATTTAATCTTTTATAATATTTAAATTATTTTAAACTCTTTTACCTAATATTTGTCCTATTTAACTTCATTAGCAAGAATTTTTTTTTGTTGTTGTTGTGTTTTAGGGAAGGATCTATAAAGTGTTCAGGGTTTCACTATTAGATTGGACTCATAGTGATCTGCCTGTTTACAGCCTCCTAAGAGCTGGGATTACAGGCTCACGCCACCACACCCAGTCTCAATTGCTGTCTCGTGCACCCTAGGGGCAGGGCCATCATGGCAGGCCCCTGGAATCAAACCCCTGACCTCTGTGCCTGCTGGCAGGTGCTTTAATTCACTGAACTATTTGGCCGGCCCAAAAACTTTATATATAGCAGTAGAATTGATATATTCAAGAAATTTAATATTGATACTACTAAAGGCCATATTGCCCTTTAAAATTCTTTTTCTGTTGTCTCTTTTTCCCAAAATAGTCTAGTTAATATTTCCCCTTTATCATAATTCAACTTTATGTGGAGCTCATCATCTTTTGGAGAAGATGTTGAAGTGAGCTGTACAGCTCTCTTTGCTCTCACTGGCGACTTGTAGGGTTCTACCTCTCCCTTACCTTCTGATACTCATCACTATCTGCGCTTTCCAGTTCATAGCTCTGATTTAATAAGCCCTAGCCCATCCTTGTTTTGACCACTGGGCACTTTCAAAAGCTTTGCAGTGTATTCTTCACCTTGCTGAGGGGTTTTCTGCTTGACCCAATCACTCCTGTGCCTCACTGCCTCCACCATGGACAGAGGCAAGTGGGCTTGCCAAGGACAGCAACTGTAGTGGGTGCTCTGCGGGCTGCAGGAGGATCCCCGCCAGAATTCTTGACTCAGTCAACCAAGAGTAGCAGAAAAAGTGATGAGCTCAAGAGGAGCTGGAGGATGACACTAAAGGAAACTACGAAGCCAAGAGCCGGGATTACGGAGGTGAAAGTCAGCTCAAGTGGGTAGAACCAAACCGTGGGGTGCATCTTGGCAACAACTGGGGTCTTTGGGCACGAAGCTGCTATGGGGAGTGTTGGTGAGCCTGTGGGTAACGGAGCCCTCTCAAATTTCTTTCTGCCCTCACCCAGTTAGTTTCAAAACCCTGCTTCTATCTATCTCTTGTTGCTTTCCCATCAACTGCTTTCTCATACTTACTGGTCTAATTCTTTCCTATTAAACTCCTAGAGAAGAATTTCTATCAGGTCTTCCTTTCTCTATGGTACTGAGAATTGAACTTGCAGCATGCTGAACTGCATCCCTTACCTATGTATTTAAAAAAAAAACGTAAATAGCTTTCTTTTCAACTCAAAATTGTCTTTGTTCCCTTTTTGGGAAAAAAAAATAACAGATCTCCTCCTTGCCAAGATCATTTCCTCTATGTGTTTAGTGAATTGCTGATTCAAAGCCAGATAATAATTTCCTAATTATATTTAGCAACTACTGTTTAGCAATATTTAAATGTCCTCTGCCTTTGACAGTGTTTGGGGACTCTGTTACTTTTTCCAGTTTTATCCACTTCTCTTTTTATGACTTTGTCTGTTTTCACATCTCTCTCTACATTCAACTCTGTGAGAGTTTGTGGACTGACAAGACCTATGACTCAACCTCCTCACCCATGGCCACCAAATTAGTTTCTCCAGTTTCAAACTTGGATTTTTAACAATCTGCTGGACATCACCTTTAGAGTCCAGAGGCACCTTCAAAACCACAAGTCTCAAACTGAAGTCACATTGAGCTCCCCAAATTGGATGACCTATTGCTGTTAATTCCATTATTTTCCCCTTCATTCTGATTGAAATCTTGGTGTTCAACCTGATTCACTCCCTCTACTACAGACCCAGCAACCTATTAGTTATCAAGATTTTCGTTTTAAGGGCCAGCCAAATAGCTTAGTGGATTAAAGTGCCTGCAGGCAAGCTCAGGGGCCGGGAGTTAGGGGTTCGATACCCAGGCCTGCAGTGCTGGTACCACCCCTGGGAAGCGCTGAGATGGTAATTGAGGCTGGGTGCGGTGGCACATGCCTATAATGCCAGCTCTTGGGAGGCTGTAAACAGGCAGATCTCTATGAGTCTGATCTAGTAGTGAGACCCTGAACACCCTCTACACTCTGTAGACCCTTCCCCAAAATACAAAAAAAGAAAAAAAAAAAAAAGAAAAGATTTTCATTTTACTTTAGTATCTCTAGCATTCATGTCTCCTCTTTCCATTAACATTGATTCCATCCTAGCTCAGTCATTCGTTATTCGCTGGGTAACAATTTTCTTCCAGTCTCTTAAAAATCAGCACTTGCCACCAAACATCCTTTAATACATTGTTCCCAAATCCATTTCCCCAAGCAGTGCAATCACATTGCTACCCTCCTGAATAATCAAAGAAAAAGAAAATGTCGAACAAAACTGAAAAATATTGGGTGAATTCTCACCATGTAAGATATAGGAAAATGCATTAGTTTTTGCAACCTACCATAACAAAATACTTTGTAATGCTAACTTATTAGCAACATACTATAACTTGTTGCTCACTGTTCTAAGGTCTAAGATCCAGGGACCAATAGATTTGGTACTTGGTAATGTCATGTGGGAGAAGGACAGAAGGGGCCAATGAGCTTCCTTGGGCCTCTGGGATAAGGACACTGACACCTCCACCTCTTAATGCTATCATACTGAGGATTGGATTGGAATGCCTGGGATTTGGAGGGGCACAATATTCAGGCCATTGAATAATGTTCCTAAAAATCTTTCTTTTTTAATCTTTTATTTATTTATATATTTTGATACAGGGTCTCGCTATGTATTTTGGACTTGTAGTGACCCTCCTTTCTCAGCCTCCTCAGCACTGGGATTACAGGTATACGCCATCATTCCTGGTTTCAGGTCCAGCACAGTGCAACCGGGGTTCAGGGGCTGGCATGGTGTGTGGTACTGGGGATCAATTTCTAACTCTGCAGCTCTTGCTATCGTGTCTTCCTGACTCTTGTCATGGTGACTATCTCTCTCTGCCTGCAGAGCTGTCCTGTGTGTTGCCACGTGTTAGACACTGGTGTCACTTATACAGTGTCTCTGCCCATTCCTCA
>NDGN011553296.1:0-10061 GCA_002564285.1 Tympanoctomys barrerae | reverse complement strand
TTTTTTTTTTTTTTTTTTTTTTTTGGTGGAACCGGGGATTGAACTCAGGCCTTTGTGCTTGCCCCAGGGAAGCGCTTATTCCACTGAGCCATCTCCCTGGTCCCAATGTATGATGTTTAAATTTTAGCACATTTAACAGCTTTTTGACTGACTGTACAATTTGAAATATGGTGAATTTCCAAGAACAGTATGGAGCAGGATTATCTCTGTGCCTACTTTACAAGTGTGCAACATGTACGTTGCTGTACGATCGGTGCCCCACCAACAAGGGAGCACTGTTCCAGGAGGATGTTCACAAGCCGGATTCGTTTGTTAAGTTCAATAAAGTGAGTGTTATACACCTCTGACACAAATATTCCATGTAAAAGCACAGAGAAAAACTAAGCACATGTACAGTAAATCCTAGACTGTACTGCACTGCGCTACACTGTGACACTGTACAGTAAGCACACAGCACACCCTGTGACTGTGTCTGGCTGACGCGCCTTCCTTGCCCTGTTCACACAGATGAATATTCCTAACGTGAGGTCTTGCACTGTCTGTAAGAGTTTGCTACTATTGTGTATTGGGGACTTGTTATGTATTTAACAGAGAAACTGCTGAACAGTTGAAGAATTGATATTGTAAGGTTTAATTCAAAGGGGTTGAATATTAGCACTAAAGTCAATGTTTAAAGCAATCCAGTGGAGCCTTTCACATAAGCCAGGATGTGCATCGCGAGTTAGGCTCCGGTTATCTGACGATTGCTGTCTTACTGGTGTGTAGTCTCTCCAGCTGATCTTGCTCAGTGAGCATCTATGATGTAGGATCCTGCCTTGAAGTGCCAAAGTGCTGATGTTGCTTTTTTGTCATTTAATGTCTCTTTTATTTTCTTTGTAGCTCCTGAATTGAGAACATTTAACAGCTAAATATTCTCTCAGGGACTAGACAATGTCACAACAGAAATCAGATAAGAATTTTGCAGATATAATTCCTCTAGCTATAAAGTAATACCTAGAAATGTTACTTTCAATGGAGATACTTGAAAATTTTCATTTTTATTTTCCACAATTCACAAATTTCTGAATTTCTTATGGAGTAGTTTATTCTTGGATTTGTTTCTGTGCATATTTATATATAAGACATTTAGCTATTCTACAGCGGGCCAGGGGCCTCTTCAGTTGGTGTTATGCGTGGTTGCCTGGATATGGCGATCAGCTTTTACTCTTTGCTTTTCAACCAGATATATAAGGTCTACATATTCATAGACATGAGAAAATGTTATTAAAACTTTTGTGACAACTGTGCTCTGTTTGTAAGTCACACTAATGACTGCTTTGCTTCTCAGTAATTTTCCATTTGTAACATTTTATACCTGAGTACACAAATGTAATGCAATTGAACGAGAAAACAATTATCTGTCTGGTGGAAATAATGTACTTATCTCATTGAAACAATTGACTTGTTTAAAAATACACAGAAGTTTTAGTTCTGCTCAGAGTGCAGTTACCTGTAATTTGTAATAATTTCCAGGAAGAATTAAAATCCTCTGATCTAATTGGATCAGCAAGTGAAACTATGGGTTTCAAGCACTGAATTCCCAGGCATAATTCCTCTGTCCTACAAACCTCCATTTGGAGCCATTTTAGATTTGAGAAGTTTTTTTCAATAACCTATGCGTTTTGGCCGGATTGCTGGAAAATGGCACTCAATGGCTGTACCTTCCAGGGAAAGCTTCATGTTGACTTGTGGGTTCTGTGTTGGAATTTAGCAACGCTTTTTGGCCTGGCTTAAATGTTTCTTGGCATTTTCTGTGGCGTTTGGCCCAGTCTACGTATAGGAAGGAACACACTGAATTCCAAATAAACCCAAAAAACCCTAATTCCCTGCCAGCTAATCTGGAACTTTTCTGGGTTTTGGTAATGGGTTCAAACTCTAGGCAGTGGTGCTCCAGTGCCCACTTCTAAGAACACACGTGTTTTAAAACATCATACAAAAAGGCCAGCATTTATCGTTGCTGCAGTCGATCTTTTCTGATCAGGGCACAGTGGACGCCTCAGCAGTTTCTGAAGCCCTGAAAGGTTAACCGCTGCGTCTTAAGTGAGGTGGCGCTGGCTCTTGACTGACTTCCTTCTCGTGATGTGAGTGTTCATTTTTCATTGTAAGTGGCTGCTACCTGCACTAAGTCATTTTAGTTGTAACCTCCTGGAATATTGGTGGTCCCCTACAACAGTTTACGCAGCCCCCCATTTTACACATGTGGGGAGCCAAGCCCAGTTCCTCAGCTCTTCCAAGAAGCCGTGGCGCTTCTGGACTGCATTTTGCATCTACCCTGTGACACAGTGCGTCTCTGTGTTAAAGAATTGCCCTCCATCTTAAGTTGTGTATCTCTAGGAAGTCTTTATTTATTTATTTACATTTTAAATTGAGTTTATCTTTCTCTACTTCATGTTAATTTGAGAAGCCAACCCAACGTTTGATTTCTATCTGGTTGATAGATATTTCAGGGTGTTGTACAGTATCTGTATCTGTTCTCTTCGTGTTCTGGGATAGCAGGACGCAGGTGCAGGCACAGAGAGGGCGCAAAAGAGCATCTTTGCTGTAACAGTTCCCGTGCCCTCTGTTACTTCCCATTGAACTTTGCTGTCCGGCATAGAGCACTGTGGGACTGCGGGTTCCAGATCTACCCACCAACTGTGTCCAGGGCAGGGCTGCAGAGGGCTGTCAGGCCAGCAGCCCTGGAGAGCCAAGAGGCAGCGTTTTCCCCTAGGGCCTCTTTCTGACTTCCCTGAGGGCTGCTTTCCCTGGCCCCCAGCTAGCGAGCTGGCTCTTCCTGAGCGTACCTCCTGCTGTCCTCCTTTTTCAGCTGTAGCATTTCTGTTTACATTGGCATTCTGAAGCCATTGTCATTTACATTTCTTTGCCCTGCATGATGAGTTGTTTTCCTGTTCTCCTGAATAGAGTTGAAAAAGCAAAGGTAGTGAAAGCAGCCCAGGCAACTGGTTATTTACAGTTGTGGAAAATAAATGAGAATTAGGGAGTTGGTAATGAGAGATGGCACTTTGAAAGTGTGCACACTGTATTTCTCAGGAACAGAAAATGAAAAACTGTTTTGCTATCTCCTAACCAGGCCGTTCTTCTGACATTTTAAAGAGAAAGCTGGGGAAGCATTTTCCATCTCTATTTACAGTATTTGTAAAGCTCTAGACTTCTGCCCATGTTCACCATATTAGTAAGTATCTTCCCAGATGTCTCTAGGCAGATTGCAATGAATTTCTTCTTGTTTTGTTTATTTGTAACCTTGAATTAAGTCAAGTGTTAAGATCATAGAGCTCTGACTTTTTGGGTGACCATGTAGATAGGTTTCTATTAGGTTTCACAATTTTCCAGAGATTTTTTAAAGATGTGATTATTTTGTTTCTTTACATACTTCATAACTTTTCAAAATATTTACCTGTGACAGCCCAGAGAATATTTAACAGTTGCTGTCTTATTAAGGGTTTTTCCCCTTAGGATTTTCTGCCTGGTGGAGCATGCTGCACCTGTGTGCAGATGCTGAATGGAATTCAGAGGTAAATGAAAAGTGATTTAAAATTCTAATGTTCTAGATATTTCCACCTTTCTATTGCTGGTCTTATACTCTTAGCAAATTAAAGGTCACTTAGTGAAAAAGACACTGAATTGCAGACTCATCGAATAAAGATTAAAGATGCTATAGTACTGCTTTTAGAATTGAAATCATATTTCAGATGAATTGATTCTGCAGAAGCGAATGAACTGATTTCTCTGGAATCACCATAGTGTTTTTGTTTAGTGGGTGCATCTGCTTCTGTCGTAATGGAAATGGAGAGATGACACAGAGAAAACAGCCCGGAAGTGGTTACTGCTCTGAGGCATGATTTAGGCACAAGGAAGTGCTGCGCTGAGCAGAGGCTTGAGAACCCCGAGCCTTGACTGGAATGCAGGTCTGACACTGAGTTCCTTATCTCTACTTCTGCTTGCTCATCTGTACAGTGAATGTGCTGGTTAAAGTACCTACCTCCAATGTTTTAGTGAGGATTTAATGAATTCATACATGAAAAGCACTTTAGAGCAGGCTTTGGGACACAGTGTGCACTTCATAAATCTTAGCTGTTAAAAGATCATGTGTGATGGACCTCGGTTCCTTGATATTTTCAAGTGCCTTTCTCAGAACACTATATGTTTTTATTTATTTGGTTTTGCTTCATTAATGATTGATTGTGATGCAGGGGATAAAATCTAAGGCCTCACACAAATGCCAGGCCCATCGGCTTATCTTTCTGCAGGTGAATTGTGTATCAAAAGATCGAGTCTTCCCTTTACGCAATTTACTTTTAATAAATAAGGCTCTTTGGTAGTCTGTGTGAAGTAATTTGGGAGTTTTAGGCAGTGTGTTTTCCACTGCAAAATTCTATCTCTCAATTTCATTGTTGACACTGATTTTGGCACTGAATGTGTTTTGGTGGCATTCAGAGTTGCTCAGTTTAGAAGAACAGTGCTGATGAAGTGCTCTTCCAGTTACTGCCAGAGCTCAATAAATACGACATCTTCGGGTATTTTGGAGAAATGGAGGTTAATCATACTATCCCAAGAAGGAAATTCCATAATATAATGGGCATATGCTTTATGTGTATTTGGTGTGCATGGGAAGGCCAGGTTCATGTTCAAGCAGTATTAGAAGGAAAAGTTTGGGGAAACCTGAAAGTTTTACTTTAGTTTGTATAATAATTAGCCTGGCTACATCAGTGCCAGGAAAATAATTAGAGTAACAGATTATGTTGAATGCCTAAAGAAATATGTTTGACAACTTTTAATTTTCTTGCCTCCCACACACCACTTTCTAGTTTGTTTCTGGCACACCAGATGTGTCGCAACACAGTGACTGATCCCAGAGTTGTGTGAACACCTGTGATCATGGCAAAACAATTTTCTCATGTTGGTTCTATTTCATAAATGAAATAGTAGAAGGAGCACAGTATTTGGTAGCTAATGCTATTCAAATATGGGGCAGCCCACCTTTTCTCCAAACTTATGCATCCGTGTTCTTTGTTCAGCCTACTATTAAAGCTTATGTTCAAATGGTGACCGTAAGTCTACAAAAGCGGATTCAGCCTTCTTGCTTTTCCTAGTTAGACACCAGTGAGCAAGTACTGAGGAGCAAAGAGGGATAATTGGTAAGTGTCTTAGTTACTTTTCTCATTGCTCAGACAAAATACCCAGCACCTGCAAGTTAAGGGAGTATCTCAATTACTCTTCTCTCATTGTTGGGACAAATACCTGTCACTCAAAATGAAGGAAGGAAAGGTTCATTTATTTATTTAGCCCACAGCTGCTGGAGGTTTCAGTCTGTGCTCAGCTGGTCCCAAGGCAGAGAGCACATGGCAGAGAAAACTTTCATGATGGACACGAAGGACAGAGAGCAAAGGGGAGTAGCAGCAGCCACAGTGGCTACAGAGAGCAGGTCTCTCCTCCTCTGCCCCAGGCTGGGTGTAGCACTCACACCCATAATCTCAGCAGTATTCAGACCCATAATGCCAGCCTTGGATCATGAATGAGCCACGAACTCTAGAACCATGCTCCAGTGACTGCATGAGGATTCAGGGGGACAAATACACACCAACCATAACAGGGAGGAAAGATCTTTTTAGCTTACAGTTTGTTGAGGTTTCAGTCCAGACTCACCTGGCTCCAAGGAAGGGTGCCATGGCAGAGGGGCGTCACAGAGGAGAGTGGTGCATGGCAAAGCAGGGCAGGCAGGAAGCAGTGCAGCAGATGCAGAAGACACAGCTGCAGCAAGCCTTCTTTCTGTCCCTTATATGCCACTCACACCTGGGGGGGCATCCCTAATCCCAGCATCACATATCTAGATCCAGCTGTCTTCAAAAGCCCCACCTGTGACTGCATGTGGCTTTGGGGCACATCTAGACATAAGCCATAATAGTAGGAAAGGCAAAAAAAAAAAAAAAGATATAATCATAGAGCAATATATATGTATATATTTTTTTCTATTTTCCTGCTTCTTTGATGGATCAATTAATTTATTGGTAGGTTTTAGTTTGTTTTGTTGTTTGTGGTGCTAGGTACCCAAATCCAGGGCCGTGTGCAAGATAGGCAAGTGCCGTACCATATAGCCAGTACTGATTCTCTGGTTTCTAGCATTAAAGCACTTTGATTTCTTGATCTCCATGGAGAAAACTTTTTATGTAGGGATTTTTATTTGTTCCTTCATGTATTTACTATAGTGTTTCATTTATTCTTAGCCTTTTTTTCAACTTCAATGTCACAGCACATACCAGACCCCAGGAATGTAAATGTCTCTAAAGAATTAGTTTTGCGGTTTTGGCCTCATCTGTTACCCTAACTTGCAATATCTGCTTTCCACTTAACGTAATGAGAACACACTCTCCTTGGTATTTGATTCTACGAAGAACAACGTGACCATCAAGAGCAGTGAGTCGGCATGCAGTTGTGATGCGTGTCTTGTTTCTTTACAGTGTTAGCCTAGACTGAGCTTCAACTTCCTTTGTCTTTTATGTTTGTCATCCATGTGAGTGGCTGTGGGACACTGTACCCCTTTGGTGCGATTGTTTAGTAAAGTCTATATGATTTACTAGCTATCACTGTGAGGTTAGAGTTGTTGATTTTAAATGTTTGCTGTTGTAAATGACACCACCACAAATGTCTTTGAATATGCCTATTTCTCTCTCTGTCTTATTTTTTTGGCTTAAATCATGTGGTCTGAGGCAGCAGTAACATCAGTTTATCAGTTTAACTTTTTCATGAACCTGGTCAGCGTTGTATATTCTTTTGTATAATTTTTGGTATTTATTTAATAAATATAAAGTGGTGTTTCAGTGTTTTAATTTGCATTGCTGTGATAAATTTAATGCTTAATAATAAAATGATTAAGCATGCCCATGTTATTATTTTTCTCCTGGATTTTATGTTTCTCTGTCAGATGGTTTATCCTGTCTATGTATCATAGAAATCAACTTTTTATCTCTTTTATTTGATAAACATTTCTGCACTATGTTTTACTTTTTCCCATGGCTATTATTTTTCTTAGTATTAAAAGTTAAACTGCTGACAGAATCTATAGTTTTTGTTTCTTTAATGCCTTTAGGTTTAGAAAGTTGTCAGTTCTGTCAAAAAAATTACTCAGTTCTATTTTATGCTAATTTTATGAGCTAGGTTTGTGTATATAGTTAAATTTAATGTATTTTCTATGTGTTTCAACACATGTATATACATATACATATAGAAGCATAAAGGGGTAAGTTTGATTCATTTTTATCCCAAATTATCAACCAGTTATATCAATACTGTCTTTGAAAAAAATTTTCTTCTACTCCCTAATTGTTTTGATTTTTTTCTGTCATATTATTGTATTCTTATATATAACAGGATGTTTCAGGGGATTCCAGGCTGATTTACCAAATGGGCAAAATTAGATATCAAAGCTATGTTATTTAAAAGGGCCAGTCAAATAGCTCAGTGGATTAAAGCAGGCTCAGGGGCCAAGGGTTCGAGCCCAAGGCCTGCTGTGTGGGCCCCACCCCTGGAACACGCTGAGAAGGCAGTTGAAATTGAGGATGGTGGCTCCTGTAATCCCAGTGCTTGGGAGGCTATAAACAGGCGGATCACGAGGAGTCCAGTTTAGTTGTGAGCCCCTGAACACCCTGTAGATCCTTCCCTAAAATACAAAAAAAAGAGCTATATTATTTGAATTATTAATGCTCTATTATGTTGTAAATGCAGTCTTTGGGTTTCTATGTGACTGAAAATGTGTGCATATAGAAATTAAAGTTAACAAGTCAGGTCATCAAGGTCTTGCTGGAAAAATAAAACTGCAAAAGTGTAGTTAGGCTCTATAGAAAAGCATGAAGGAGAGATGAACAGAGCGTGGTGGCAGCATACTAGAAATCATGTCTTCTCACCTGTTTATTTTTCTGTCATATATTTTCTAGGTCTGATGAAAGTTCTGTTGCAATTTGAATTGCTATTTATTATGTCTATAGATTGTGAAAATGTTTGATTTCTTTTTTGTGTGTAATGTGACTAAGAACTATTATTGCCTGTGCTTTTTTAAATTTCCCTATTAAATCCGTAGTTTTCTTTAACGTGAAATACTTGTTAGAAAGTTTTCAAGTTAAACATATGCATGGTATGAATATTATTTTTGACAAGCTGTGAGTAATTCTATATTTGATGTATTTATTTCTAAAAAGGTTTTGTTTTGGGTTTAACATTCTCAGAGGTTTAGCGCTCATACTCATTTGTATATTTTTTTTTAATGGAAAAGCACAAACATTCATTGTAATAGTGTTGGGACTTGGTCAGATCTTGTATGGACACAGGTACAAGTGTAGAATTGTCCGTGAGGTTAGGTTTTTAATGGCAATTCTTTAATAGTTAAAACTTTGAGTAATTTTTGAAGCCAGTGATAGGCCAGTGACAAATTCTTATGCCAAGAAAGCCATATCGTCCTGAAAACTTGCCTGGAATTATGGTAAACAGTCTGTGCTTTATAGCTAGGGAAACCTGTGACTTATTATTTTTGGCATGTAAATTATAGCTTCTATCTTTGCAGCTGTTAATTGGTAATAGGCATGGGACAAAAGGTGTAAAGGAGGGCTGAAGTATGACCAAATAGCAGTCGTTTAAAACAATCCTGCTTGGGGCCAGGGAGATAGCTCAGTGGAATAAGTGCTTGTCTGGCAAGGGCAAGGTCCTGAGTTTGATCCCTGGTACCACCTAAATAAATAAATAAATAAATCCTGCTTGTGTCAGTTGCATAAGCCTTTTTAAAATGCAGAATATTTTTTTTAACTTCAATTTTCCAAACTCTGCCTTATTTAAAAATATTTTTTATATTTGGAATTAGGTCAGGAGTAAGCAAGACCTCAGTGATGGGAATAAACAAATCCCAGTGGAAGGCTGGCTTTGCACTCTCTCTTTTGTATAATTCCTTTTATATGCAAGGACAGGTCTCTTGGCCAACATTCCATTATAAAAATGAAAGGATGGAAAAAAAAATGAAAGGGTGGGAGTACTGGGGGATAAATATTCCCAAAGAGGTTCCTTGAATTCAGCCTTTCAGTTACTTAATTATTCTTGGGTTACAGGAGATGAAAGAATAATGAGTTTGCTTCCGGTATGAGTTATAGAAGATAATGGGGGTATACAAAGAACTGTTGACTTGGACAAATGGACAGCCTCTTGAAAATTCCTTTCTTGGAGGGGCGAAAAATGTTCTCTGGTGACACAAGGCAATCGTTCCTGTGATTCAAGTTCAGATTCTTTAGAGTACTTCCAAGTATAAGAAAGGGACTGGCAGCAACCCTTGGATAAATTCAGTTCAAATATGTATTTTATTTATGTACTTCTATATTAAAATGATTTGAGATACCTTATAAGAACCTATTCAATTTAATAATGAGAAGATGTATATGGAAGAACAGATACACTATCAAGAAAATATGTAATTAAGTGGGCAGTCCTAACTGGAATAAAGAGAATATTTTAGTGCCTAGGTGGTTGCTTTTTATGATTCACCACTTAATTTGAATCTGAATTTTCTAGCACTTGTGTCATGTGTGTAGAGGGTGTGACTCTGCACACACATATACACGTTATGATTATTTGCTTTTTTATTGTCTTTGTTGTTTTCAAAACATGTGGAATTCCTGTTCCCTAGGAGAAGCATAACTGCATGAATCTCTAATTTTAGAAGAAAGTTATCTTATAAGATCATTATAAAACATATACCAAGTGATAGATCTAACAGTATGTACTACTGAATGATTCCCTATAAAAGAATTGCCTGGGGCTGGAGAGAGAGCTCAGAGGCATAGGCACCTCGCTGGCCCCGTGTGCTGTCCTGGCCCCAGAGCCCCAGGCCTGCCGACTCAGCCCTGGAACTGGGTGGTGCACGCCTGTGATCCCAGCAGTGGGGAGGTTGAGACAGGAGGATAACTGTGAATTGGAGACCAGCCCAGGGGCTACCAAAGTGAGCACAAGGCCAGCCTGAACTGCATAGGAGACCGTGTCTCAAAAAAAAA
>NDGN011553295.1:0-16045 GCA_002564285.1 Tympanoctomys barrerae | reverse complement strand
AGCGCTTCCCTGGCAAGTGCAAGGGCCTGAGTTCAATCCCTAGTTCTGCAAAAAAAAAAAAGAAACTGAATAAAAATAAACCTGCCACATAACATGGAAATGTCATAATGGGACTTATGAGAATGCAGTGTAAAACCAGTTGCCAGATACCCACTTATTCTGCAAATTTTTGTTTAAGGTGCCTACTTCATGCAGGTGCTGTCATAAGCACTAGGATACAGTGAAGAGCAAAGCAGAGTCCCCTGCTTTTGGAGTTTGCATAATAACTAGGCTGGCTTTGAGATGGCCATTGCTGTGGAGACAGTGAAGAGTAAAGAGTGATTGCAGGCATGGTACTGCTCACCTTTACATTATACTTTCTGTGCCTGTCATAGTCTCATCCTGTGAAGGGACATAGAGCAGAAAAAGAAAGGAAAAAAAGGAACCAAAGAAAGCCAGAGTCTTTGAGGTGGTCTGAGACCCTAGATAAGCTGTTTCCGACCATTCCTTTCACAGTATCCAGGGCACATTGGCCTCCTTAATGTTGCCTTGAACACACTTCTGTCAGGGTCCAGCATAGGACCTTTGGTCTGGGCTCTATACTTGTAATTCTTTCTGAGATGGCAACAATGGCAATTCTTAGGTCTGGTCTTTGCACTTCTTTAAAGACCTTTCTGAACCTTCTTTAATACCGTATTATGTCGCTATCACCCCTCTAGTACACCCAATCCTCTATATTCTCTTTTATTTTTCTTGGGACTCCTCACTGACCTATGTACCTAGCAAATATTCTTCTTTAAATTTTTTTATTATTTCTACCCACCTAGAACATAAGTCTCAACAAAAGCAGAAGTCTTTATTTGGTCTGGTCATTTTAATACACCTGCTAACTTTTTGTCATTTTAATATACCTGCCAGTTTTAAAAGTATGCTTGTCTTAATTATCTTAATGTATTGGCTAAGACATCAGTTTGTCTTGTATTACTTGCATTCGTATCCTTAAGGCTCTTTTGCATAAATTAAGATAATATTGGTTATCCTTTAGTTGTACTCTCTAGTTGAAAGTGGAATGTATGGTCATAAGTGTATTGATCAGGAATTTTAATATCTGCTGCAAATGAAAATGCTTTCCAAGAGGCCGGGGAGATAGCTCAGTAGAATAAGCGCTTGGCTTAAATGAGTGTCTTGAATTCAGAGCTTTCAAATAAAAATTCATCTTAAAAAGCAGATGGATTAGATTTTGGATTTTTTTTTTTTTTTTTTNTTATGTTTTTAGTGCAGGGTCTCACTGCACAAATCAGACTTGTAGTGATCCTTCCTGTTTGTCAGCCTCCCAAGCACTGGGATTACAGGTGTACACCACCATGCCTGTAATCCCAATCTCATTCACCATCTCAGTGGACCCCTGGGGTGGGACCGGCACAGCAGGCCAAGCCGGAAATTGAACCTCTGTCTCTTTTGTCTGCCTAAACAAGTGTTTTAATCCGCTGAGCTATCTGGCCAGCCCCAGATGAATTAGATTTTTAAAGTAAAATGTAAATACAAGTTCAAATATTTTGGGTAGTGTTAAAAAAATCTTTCTTTCTTAACTGTGGAATTGTCAGTGTATCAGTCTTGCTTTTTTTTTTTTTCCTGTAGGATGCACAAACTTGTAAAACCTTCTACTGAAAAGAAATATGTAGATCTTACTGTGTCATTTGCCCCAGACACCAATGGAGATGAAGATTTACCAGGACCTCCTGTGAGATACTTCTTCAGTCATGACACCAAGTAGAGGTGATCTTAAAGTTACTCCCTAACTACAGGGTTCTATGAAGAGTGCACTCAGTTCAAAAGCTTAAAAAGAGTCAGCTCATAGCACTGTGGATTTGTCTTTGCAGAAGCCTTAATTTAAGGAAAACATCAGTTAAGAAACTAATTAGCATTTTGAAACATATTATAAACTAGTCTGATGCTTCACACATGACTGTGATAGCAAGCAAATTTTAATTGAAATACCATTTTATAATATAACAAATTTGTGCAGTAAGCTCAATACAACAAAATACATGTCTATGACAGAAAAATGTAAAGAAATTGGAAATGAATGTATCCATCCAGACAATTTAACCCCACTTTATAAGTTTCTTTTTTTGTGTGGTATTTGAGACTCATTTCGCAATATAAATGTTGTTCAGCACCATATGTCTCTTACGTGATTAGGCTTTAAAATTTTGATACCTAGAAAAGAGGAGAGATTTTTTAAATTGTGTACCTTAATGTTCTGTTACTTCTACTAATAAAGTTTATTATTCCCTTTTTCCCCCATCCCCATCAGGGTTTTTTTCTCACATCATCAGTGTTATAAGCCATGAGAAAATCAGATGATATATGTCAACTTGAACTGTTAACAGTATTATATGGACTCGGACAACCCTCTTAGAAAATCCAAGACTGTGAACAGATAATGTGGCTACTTATTTAAACTTTAAAAATATCCTCTGTTGTGGGTATTTTATTTATTTGGAACTCTAAAGCAATTGTGAATCAAATATAAAATTAAAACCTTTGTGAAGGGAGTATACTCCAAAATACATGAAAACTAAAAATTAAAAATAACATCACTAGTAGTAGAGTCTTGGTGTTTTATTTCTTCCAACAATCTAAGGTTAAGAGAAAATATGATTACTTTATATTTTATTCTCCATTCTTAGAAAGGGGATTGAAAAAGGATAAAAAGGAGTTTTTTTAGATCTTTATTGAAAAAAATTTCTGTTTGTTACACTATTGCAAGTATAAATGCTTTCATTAAAACATTGTGAACAATACTCAACACTGTAAGCTCAGGTCAACAAGGGCCCAGTTTTGATCCTCATATTCTACCTTTTCCCATTGTGTATATTCCAGTACCAAAAATTAACATTACCTAAAATTGAATATCCAGAAATATCAAGGCTCTCTGTGTCTAAGGATAGGAATAAAAAGACTTGCTTTTACTTTTTTTTTTTTTTTTTAATGTATTTGGTACAGAGTCTCACTATACAACTTGGACTCGCAGTGGTTCTCCAGTTTTCAGCTTCCCCAGCACTGGGATTATAGGCATGCACCACCAGGCCTGGTCTTGGCTGGCTCAGTGCACCTGGGGACAGGGCTGGCATGGCATGTGATGCTGGGGAATCAAATTCCAGCCCCTGTGCTTGCATAAGCAGGTGCTTAGTCCACTGAGCTAGCTCACCAGCCGTAAGACTTGTATTAAACAATTTTCCACTTTTGCTTTGCATTGTACTCTTTGACAGTGACTAATATTTTCAAGGTAGTCCAGCATTTCTCAAGGTTTTTGTTTTTTGTTTCTTTTTTTGGTGCTAAGGATTGAACTCGAAACCTTACCAGGGAGGCACTTACGCCACTGAGCTAGCCCTCAAGTATTATCTAGTAGTTTGCTTATATTTTAGCTAAGTGTCCACATTTTTTGAAGTAAATTTATATTCAGACTGTCAGTTCATATTTATAGGAATCAGTGCTTTGGCAGATATCAGAAAACAAGGATTAAGTTCATTTTGTAATTAAACCTAGAACTATTTTTTTCTGTAGTAATGGTTACTACTCTCTTTTAACTAGTTCTACTAAGCTCGAAAGCTAGGGTGAAGATGATAATTTTTCTCATTGTTCTTTTTAACCCTGTAAGATAAAGTCAAGTGTTGGTTGAAACAGCAGCTGCAAAAATTGTGTACAATTCCACTGAGTCATTTTTTACTTTAAATTTAAAAATAAATGACATGTGAGAGTACCTTTATAAAAAAATGTTTGTATAGTTTGCTTCAGAGATTGATAGTGGCACTTTGAGTAATGTCACTTTGATGCTTCTTAATTTTCATGTTTTGTGCTTTTGGAGATACAGCATTCATCAGGTATGGAGTGATTTTACTTCACAATGCCTTTGGCTCCTTGAAGTTCTGTTGAAATGGTTGGGGAGGGCCCAGGGAGATGGCTCAGTAGAATCCCTGTTCCGCCAAAAAAAAAAAAGAAAGAAGGAAATGGTTGGGGAGGGGTGGGCAGTACACTCAGCGCTAGAGTCTGTGCAGCGGGTGTGAGGCACTCTGTGCATCACCAGCAGTCATTCAACCAAGACCACCATAATAGGGAAAAATAGTTGTTACCATGTAGAGCTTCACTAGTAAATTCCAGGCCACAGGTGGGGGGTTTCTGAAATCCATTCTTTTAAGAATGTAAAGCAGATATATTACTATTCTCTAAGTTATTCTAAATCATCCCAAAAGTATGAACTTGTAGAATAGCCTCTTTATTTTTATACATTATCTGTGATAGTGCATTTTAGTAATGACAATGTCAGAGTTTTAAAATAATTCAGGGTTTTATTGAATCCACAACTTCGAATTAGTAAAATGAACAAGAAAGTAAATTAGTCTCTTGAAATCTTGGAGGGAAAATTTTCTTAATGTGTTAACAGCAGTGATTATCATCACAAATTCATTGTGATTAAAAGTACCTGGTTTAAGGGCTAGCCAGATAGCTCAGTAGATTAGAGCGCCTGCTTAGGCAGACACAGGGACAGGACAGGGTTCAATCCCTGGCGTGCACGGCCCTGCCCCTGGGGTGTGCTGAGATGTCCATGATCATTTGAGACTGGGTGTGGTGGCATGCCCCTGTAATCCCAGTGCTTGGGAGGCTGAAAACAGGATCACTACAAGCCCAATGTGTGTAGTGAGATCTTGTAGATCCTGTACTAAATACATTTTTTAAAAAGTACCTAGTTTAGTGTGCAGTTACTACATGTGGTTATAACTTTTACTTGAACAGATTCAGTAACAGAGATCAGGAACTTGGAATCTTGAGGATCAGAGTAAATATGTTAGTAGTTTCTATTCCCTTTTCTCTTTACATGTCTTACAAGCTTTGATTTTCTTAATTGCTAAGATGTATGTTCAAAAATACATGTGCAAGAGAATATATAAAATGCAGAGTTTAAGGAATAATTTTAAAGTGACTATTTTACATAACCAATACACTAAGAAAGCAGATGACAGTTCGCAAATTCGATATAGTTTTCCCCTCACAACAGCTTTCTTAAACACACTTTGGTGATTACCAGTATTCTAGCTTCTGTAACTACAAAGTCCTTATACATGTAAACCTGAGCAATGCAGTTTCTGTCTACTTGTTTCTGAACTTTATGTAAAAGAATCCCACTGTCTCCTTTTGTGGCTTCTTTCATCCAACATGTGGATTCATCCATATTGATTTTAGCTGTGCTTCCTTTGTTATCACTGCTTGTATAATTTACCTTTGCATTAATACACCACCGTTTACTCATTCTGTTGATTTTGATTGACAGTGTTTTCATTGTGAGAAAATGAGCTCTACCATGAATGTTGTTATATTTGCTCTTGCAATAATTATAGTAGAACTGCTTGATGATATATTACTTGGTTTTTCATATCTTAAAATTTATGAAAAAACTACAGAAATTTTCCTAGCTTCTAGACTCTTGTTATGGTTAATACTGTTCACAGAATTTTTTTTCTTTTGCCAATCAGGTAGCTGTACAGTTGTATCTAATTGAAATTTTATTCTGAACTTCCTAATTACTAGTGAAGTGGAGTACTTTTTCATAAATTTATTGGGCATTTGGATCTTGTTTTTGTGAAGTGTCTTGTCAATTTGTTACACACTTTTCTTTGGTGTTAGTCTTTTCCTCATTGATTATGAAAGATGTTTGTGAGTTGTCTGAAAAAATCACATTCTGTATGCATGATAATCATGAAGATACTCTTCCCTATTGTCTTCAGAGAACTTTAGTTTTGTTTTTTATATGTATTTTAATTCACAAGGAATTAATTTTGTAGATGATGGGTAAATAATGCCTCTCTACAATTTACTAAAAAAAAAATCTATTATTTTCTCTTTTCTGCAGGCCACCAAGTGGCACAAATACATCTATGTAAAATTTGTCTAAGTTTTTGTTCCTTTTCTTGTTGATTGCTTTGTTATACACTGCCCTTATCAGTATAGCTGGCACATATTTTTTACAATTAGGAAAAGGATTCCTTTCAACTTACGTCTGTGTCTTGGTTATTCTTAGCACTTTCATATTTTCAGTTCTCAAATTTCTAATAGGAGACACACAAGCCTGTCAGTCTTGCAGTTTCCTTGGTGTCTCACCAAGACTTTAATCTCTTTGTTACGGTTTGTGTCTAGTTGTCCCCCCAAATTTTCATGCAATCATAGGGCGGACCTGTAGACTTTGTGATGAATTCATGATCCAGTGCCGAGATTCTGAGTGTAAGTGCTGCTGTGATTATGGGTGTGAGTGCTACACCTGTCCTGGGGCAGAGAGCCTGAGTGCAGCGTTTTAAGGAAGACAGACTTGCTCTTTGCTGCCATTGTTGTGGCTACTCGCTTTGCTCTCCGCTCTTCGCTGCTTCCATGAATGGATGCTCTCTGCCCTGTGCAGCTCTGCCTTGGAGCCCGTCAAGTATGGACTGAAACCTCCACTGACTGTGAGCTAAATAAACCTTTGCTTCCCTAGTTTTAAGTGTACTTATCTCAGCAACAAGAGAAGAGTAACTGAGACACTTGTTCACTAGTCTATGTCTATGTCTAACAATTCCATTCTGAAGTCTTTCTTTTTCTTTTGTTCCTTCTATTCCTTATACTTACTGTTACACCTGTGTGTCTCATGTTTACTTGTCAATATTTGAAAACCAAAATAGTTTCATGGCCAAGATAATATTTTCAGCCTCCATAGTTTGCTCATTTATTTCTCCCAGGTACACTGATCCTTGTAACTTAGGATAATTTTGGCTAGTCTCAGAGCCAGAGGTTTTCTGCACTTTCAAAGCCGAATTACCCCCTTCTATTCATTTACGCTTTATCCTTTAAAGTTCTAGAATTCTTTTATGATTTTCTTTGGTTGCATGTTATGGCTGCTTCTGAATTTATTCAAAATTTTTACCTTTCATCATTATTTTGGAAAACAGCCAGAAGTCACACAGCATTAGATGCATTGAACAAGGTGGTTGAAGACACTAATATTTTTGTAAGACTGTTGTTTGATTCAGTGACATTCAGAAACTGCATTCCCCATATTTTTTATAATCTACAGACTCAAAAAAGAACTTTCAGAACTGCTGCAGAAAATGGCAAGAACAGTAGAGTAAATGGTAAGGTATTTTGAGTAGGATTAAAAGTAATGTGTATTTTACTGTAATTTTTTTATTTTATAGAAAAAAATTTCATAAAATAGGACAGTAACAATAGTTAATACATTGCATATTGTTAGCTTCAAAGTAGTTACTCAGAGTACAAGATTTAGGTATAAAAAATTCTCCACACGATGTTAGCCCAAACCTTTCTTTTCAAGGAAGTAAGAGAAACTATAGTAGCATAACTTGACTATCTTCTATTTTTTCTTTTTCCCTTCCTTGCTTTCCGCTTTCTCCAACCCCAGTTCCTCTTTCCTTTTGAACACCTTCCCCTTTCACAATATCTGTTGTACATTGTGGATGTTATTGCTTTCAGCTTCTCATAATAGACACTATGATGTTTACACTGTGAGTTTGATTTATGTCACTCAGGAGTATGGTCTTAAGTTTCATCCATTTGCCTTTAAAAGACTCGTTTATCTTCCTTTATGGCTCAGTTAGTACTCTATTATATAAAAATACAACATCTTTTTTATCTATTCCTTGATTGGTGGTCATTTGGCTTGTTTCTAAGATTTAACTATGTAATCAACATTTTAATTTAAACACTCATTATATATTTTGATCACCCCTCATGTAATTTGCAAATAGGTAGTTTTTCTAGTGATCATTCTTAGTTTGATTTTCATTTTAATTGAATTTTGATCAGGGTAAAAAATGACCCTCCTAATGTTAATCCTTTGATGCTAACTTGACTCATATGTAACTCAGAATATGGCAGCTATTTTATAATAATCTTTATGCATTTGAAAGCAGCATATTCTAAGGGAGAATCAAGACTTCAGATGACTGAACCAAGGTGCTAGCCTTTGTTGAAACAAGACAAGCCATTCTTGCACATTCTGTGGCATAGTGAGTTTCTGACTCACCAAATTAATAAGCATGAATAATACCAAGTTATACGAGACACAACCATAGAACAACTCTAATTCCCAGTTTACATATGACTATTGTGTTTCCTCTTATATATTTTAATTTTCTTACCTTGTACTTGAATATGTTTAATGCTATGAGATTTTCTATTTCTGTACTTAGTATTTGTATTTTTACACACAAGGATGCAGAGAGAAGGTGCCGTCCTTGATCCCAAAAGTGGAAATCCTGCTGGCATCTTACTCTTGGTATTCCTTCCTCTCTGAATTGTGAGAAATAAATTTCTGATATTTATTATAAGCCAGTCAGTTTATGATATTTTGTTTAAATGTCTCTGTTCTTTATTCTCTTTTTTCTTCCTTTTTTTTTTTTTTCTTTTGTCTTTAGGGAAGGGTCTACAGGGTGTTAAGGGTCTCACAACTAGATTGGACTCATAGTGATTTGCCTGTTTACAGCCTCCTGAGAGCTGGGATTATAGGCGCACACTCACCACCATGCCCAGTCTCAGTCGCTGGCTCAGTATGCCCCGGGGGCGGGGCCAGCACAGCAAGGCCCAGGGATCGAACCCCCAGCCACTGCGCCTGCTTGCAAGCACTTTAATCCACTGAGCTATTTGGCCAGCCCTTCTGTTATATCTAAGGCTGACAGCTGTCATTTGAATATGTGTGTCTCCCAAAAATTCACATATTGAAAATATAACTTCTCAGGTAGCGGTATTAGAAATTGAGCCCTTTGGGATATGATCCAATTAAGGATATGGCGCCTTTGTAAAGGAGACCCTGAGGGAGACCACTCACAAACATACAGAGAAGGTGCCATCCTTGAGCCCAAAAGTGGACTGTTAAGAGACACTAAAATCTGCTAGCATCTTGTTCTTGGAATTCTTTGCTTTCTGAGTTGTGAGAAATAAAATTTGATGTTTATTATAAGCCAGTCAGTTTATGATATTTTGTTAAAACAGCCTGAGTGGACTGAGAAACATCTGGGATAAAATTTGTTTGAAATACTTCCTTTGGAATTTTATTGTGAACCGGGCATGGTGATAGATGCCTGTAATCTCAGCACTTGGGAGGATTAGGCAGGAGGATCACTGTGAATTCAAGGCCAGCCTAAATTGCATAGCAAAACCTTGTCTCAGCACATGTGTGCGCACACACACACACTAAAGAATTCTATTGTTTAAAAGTTTGCTGGTGGCAAAAATGGCTCATGATTTGTTTTCTGAAAATATATTTTACCCTCATTCTTTTTTTCTTTTTCTTTTTGCCATTCTAGGCCTTATATGCACAAGGGAAGCTCTGCCAATAATCTATACAAGCAGCTCACAGATATTTTTGCTACATAGAGAATTCTAATATGGCCTATAATATCTTTTAGCATGTCAGAGATACTTTCCCACTTTCCTAGGAACTTCTGTTTCTGCTATTGAAATAGCTGTGGAGCTGTTCTCATACTGCTTCTATAAGACTTGTCACCTTTGTTAGACCTTGGGTTGTGATTTTGTCTCTTATCCCCTTTGCTTCCAGTTCTTTACAGCCAACCGTGTTGTCTCAACTTCACAAGTCTAACTTAAAATCTTTGTACATTCACACAGTATTTTCTTTTATTGTAAAAATATGTTAAAATTTTTTGGGAAGGGTCTATAGAGTATTCATGGTCTCACTAGTAGATCAGACGAATAGTGATCCGCCTCTTTACAGCCCCCCAAGAGCTGGGATTACAGGAGTGTGCCACCATACCCAGACTCGATTGCTGTCTCAGCATGCCCTGGGGACTGGCTGGCACTGCAAGCCCAATAATGGAACCGCCGGCCCCTGTGCCTGCTTGCAGGTGCTTTAATCCACAGAGCTATTTGGCCGGACCTTAAAATTTTTTGCAATGATAAGAAACTGAAGCTCTCTAATAACTTCCTGTGTATATTTGGAACAACTTAATTGTGAGAGCCTTGAAAATAAGATGTTCTTTTATTGTCTTTAACACTCACAACGGGGCTGTAATTTATATGTGTCACTGCCGTCAGCTGTGATTTGAATTCACTGAATCATTGGACAGCTTGACCAACTGGTGACACATTCATGACTGTCTCATCAGACAGCTTGTAGCACTTCACAGTGATCTCTGACTATCGTAATGCAAAGAAAGACACTGAGTTAGCAACCCAGATGTCATCATACAGATTTCTAGTTCCTTCAGAAAAAACATTAAAATGTTAAAAAAAACTGTGATTCAGCTAATTTGTGGTATAGCAGTTGTAAATATATATAATATGTACCAGTAGTGGGGTACTTATAAGATTTCCATGTTAAAATTTAGAGAATTAATAATTGATAAATTTCATAAATTTAAATTAATGAAATCTATTTGATTATTTAATGAACTTTAATTTGAGTAGTAATATTTATATTTGTCAGTAATTAAAATTCAAGCAATTAATTAGATTTGATGCATTTATAGATTTCATTAATTTTAATAAAACTGATAAAAGTGATTCATTTGTGGCATTAGTTGTACAAGCTACCTGATGCTCAGGCATATACTACCAGTGGCTCAGGCCAGTGGAAACATGTTAAATTATACAATAATATATAGAAGATTTCAATAAATACTTATGTTGCTGGAAATACTTATATTGTCCCAATTATGTAAAATTGACTCTGCTTCTGCATTGAAAAGAAAATCCTACTTGATTTTCATATATTCTTCTATAACTAGCTCATCTTAATATCACAGTAGATCTTTTAAAAGTGCTTCTCAAACTTCTTTTTTTTGTTTGTTTGTTTGTTTGGCAGAACCGGGGATTGAACTCAGGCCCTTGCACCAGGAAAGCACTTATTCTATTGAGCTATATCACCAGCCCCTCAAGCTTCATTTTTTTAAGGGAGCATACTGAAAGAAACCCACAGAAATTCTGATTCAGTAAATCCTGAAAACTCTGTTGTTTTCAGATATCCCAGGTAGTCCATTGTTAGGGCTTATGTTTAGCGCGCACCCACCCCTCAATCCTTACAGGGTCACAGGTGGGGTTTTTCAGAGGTGGCTGGATCTGGAGTGTGTGATGCTGGGATCACAGGTGTGGGATTACTAAATTAGTCCCCTGATTGGTTGGGCCTACATTGGGGGTGTGGGTAAGGCAAGGCCCACCCAGGATGTGAGTGTTACCTGCTTGAAGGCCATGTAGCCTGGACAAGATACAAGAGACAGAAAGAGGGCTGCTGGTGTCACTTGCTGCTTCACTCCATTGTAGCTTTGCTGCTTGCTGCCCCAATAAACTGCTCCTCCTCTGCGTGCCACCCTGCCTTGCAGCCATCCGATTATAAACTGTAAGCTCCAACCTGAAACTACAATGAACCTTTCCTCCTTTAACTTTGGGGGTTGGGTATTACTGTCTCAGCAAGAAGAAAAGTAACTAAGATGCCCATTTAATTTGCTGGAGTGCCAACAAATCTGCTTTGTGACTTAAACAAAAAATTAATTTGCTTTCTAGTGGGGAGGCTAAAAGAGAAACAGTATATTTAAGTGTGTGTCTGATGTATTTTACTTAACACTGGTTTCAAGGTAGATTCATTTTCCAATAAAGACTGTAGTCTCCTTTTTGGCAGGCTAGTATTTCATTATATATAAACAACACATTTTTTTTTTAAATCCATTCATCTGTGGATGTGCATTTGGGCTGCTTCTAGAATCTAGCTATTAGGAATTTTGCTGCTCTAAATAGAGCGTGCATGTATCAAACATATGATGTCTTTAACTCCTGGAAGATACCTAGAAGGGTAGTAATTGGGTCAGATGGAAGGTTTTTGTTTTGAGGGAAGTTGTTTTTGGTGGGGGTTTTTTGGTTTGGTTTGTTTTGTTTTGTTTCAAAGCCATTCTCCTTGACTTACAAATGCTGTCTTCTCCATCTCAGTCTTTGGTGCATGTCTGTGTCCTGCTTTTTTATAGAGGCATATTTTTTATAGTATATTGGCCCTAAGAATTTAGGAATGTATTCTAACCCATTCATTTTTTTTTTCAGAAAAAACCCAGCAAGCCTAATTTTCAAATAATTAGAGCCAGTACTTAGAATATAAACATCTTCTAATTTTTATTGATTCTTTTTAATGATTCTTAAGTTGTGTGACCAAAATCAGTTTAAAAGGCTTTTGCAAAAGAAAAATATGAAACATCACTGAGGTGTTTTTTTGGGGGGAGGGGGGTTTGGCAGAGCCGGGGATTGAACTCAGGCCCTTCCCATCTCCCCAGCCCCATCCCTGAGGTTTTGATTTTCTACGTACAGTGTGGAGCTGAGGGAGGAATCCATATTTTTAAGAAATTCTCATAATCAACTCATAATATTTCATATTTGTGAAATTGTGGTACATAGCCTTTTATCTTTGAATAGATTTATATGTGGGTTTCAAACTAGCAAAAAACATGATAATCAGAATAGAACACAGAAATGAGTACATTTTATTTATTCTCAGTAACAAAATGTATAACATGTAATTGTTTTATTAAGAAAGGGCCTCTGTAAATTTCATATTTCTGGTTTGCAGGTAGATAATTTAAGTGACTTACATTTTATAAATTGATCAGATTGGATTACAATGAAATCCTAGTGAGTTTTTAATTGATTGGATTCGGGAGAGAATTTTCTTTGGAAATTGAGTAGGGAAAATGTATTTAACTGAAGCTAGAAAAACAGAAACTCTAGAAAGTAGTGTATGTTGACTTGTAGTGGTGCATAGGAAAGCGTGGATCAATAAATCACAACATAAGTCACAGCTTGTGGTTTCTCAGTTCATTTCATTCCAATAAATAAATGATGCTACATTTTTATTAGGGTACAAGTAACTTGAGTACAAATGAGTGACTTGGAAATGGAAAGTAATTATCTTTAAAAGGGAGACGCTCCTTTTGAAAATACAAATTCCTAAAGTATATGAAGGCAGTTTTCTGTATTTTTTTCTTCATGCAACATACGGATTTTTCTTCAATTTCTCATGTCTCCCTTCATTGTTGAGCTCTTGGGCTAAAAATTACAGGTAGAAAAACTTGATTAATTAATGAGCCAATGTAACGTGACATTTATTTCTGCTTATACCTGGAACATCACTGGCCTGTTTAATAATTTTTTAAAAATAAATGTTAAGAAAAAAAGTTAATTGTTAAGTAATGTTGGTGTTAATCTCAATACTCAGATTTAATTTTTATTTTATCCTTGACTTCTAACTTGGTTCCCAAAATTTCCCTAAGAATTTTTTTTTTCTTATCTTACTGGCCTTTTTACCTGACATACTTCTTTTGCTTTTCTTTTTTTGAGACAAGGTCTCCCTCTGTTAAGTCAGGCTGGCCTAGAACTTATTCTGTAGCCGAAGCTAGCCTTACACTTGTAGAGATCTTTCTGCCTCAGCCTCCCAAGTGCTGAGATTACAGGCATATGCCACCATGCCTGGCTAGCCTACTACATTTTGAAGTGGTTTTTAAATTGGTTATTTTAACCAAACATGGAAAATATAAATTGAAGAAATATCATTGTTCTAGACCCATCATTCCTTTCCATCTAGTGACATTTAAAGCTGAATGCTAACATGGTTAGCAAAGATCAAAGAAACATTTCATTTCTTTCATTTAATATTTTATTGTGAGTCTTTTTCCATATGTCCAGATTTGAACCCTTAGGTATTCTACACCTCCCTATTCCCAACTTAAATTAAAGCTAAGGGCCTTCTCCGTACTTCTGTGCCACAGCAAGCTGAGTCCATATTCTAGACACAATTCCAGAACATTAAATTCCAAAAGTTAATGTTTTCTTAAAACTTTAGCATTATCAAATTATGAATTTTGTAGCTCTTCTTAGTCCTTTTATTTCCTCTTTATTTTTCCACTCTTTTTCAAAGTACATGTTACTCTACAGAACACACTCTATTGCAAGTCTTCACATCTCTCATTTCATCTCTTCTTAATGTCATTCCATAATCGTTGTTACAAAGGATTTTGAAATGTAGGGAGGTTGAATTATTTGTTCCTAACCCAAAATACTAAATCAGTTCAGTCATACAGCAAGAATCTAGTTATCTGTCTCCAAAATTGTAGGCACTTAGTATCAAAAGCTCTGTTTAGTTATTTCTGTTGTCAGTTTTCTTCTTTCCTCTTCCTGCTCTTGAAAACTACCTCTGGTCAAGGATTTGTCAAGTCAAGGGCTAGTCAGGTTACTGTGGTGTTGGAAGTATAGGTACCCAAAATCCCAAGTGAAAAAAATGTCTCAGAGAAACAAGGAGAGACTTGGAATTGCTTTCTTGCTTCTTTTCTATAATTTCTTTGAAGAGACTGAGTTTCACAGAACTGCATGACAGCATGAGTAGCTACAACTCTTAAGTCCTATCTCTCTAAAAAGTTGAAAACTCCGGGGTGGAGGCATTGGTACTTGACTGAGGGAAATCCTAGAGCACTGAGACCTTGAAAAGAGTCTCTTAACTTTGTATCTGATGTAATGCAAGTTCCAGGCTCACTGCTGAGAGATGAGCTCATCACTCATTCACAGAACAGCAATTGATGAGCACAAACTGAGGTAGAAACCATTACCAAAATCCTAGGCTAATAATAATCCCTGAGAGATCAGACTTGTTGTAGTATGACAAATTCTTTGAAAACTGATTTGGAACTTCTTGCAGAAAGTGAGACAGAGCTGCTTCAGTCCAATTAGGATGGTTGCCTGCCTTTGCTTTTTAAAAAATGCACAAGATTTTAACAGGGTATAAAGGCTTATGACAGTAATACTGAAAATATCCAAGATACAATCCAAAAGTACTTGATGCACAAAGAGCCAGTAATTATTTTATATACAAAAGGTCAAAAAAAAGTGACCATTTCTTAAGGGAAAAGACAAATGATACCAATACTAAGATAGCCAATATGTTGAAATTATCAAAGACTTAAGTAGCTGTGCTTCATGAGACAGTGTGGTGCTTAGTCTTGATTGTCATCTTCCTGGATTAAACACCCAGAAGATTAGTGAGTGCACTTGAGTACGTGTCTGTGGGTATTTTCAGTAGCCAAGAAGCAGAGACATGAAAAGAGCCCATGCTGACCAGATTCCACCTGTTTTTCTTTTATCCAGGCCCCTGTCATATTGAATGGTGCCACCCACGTGCTTATAGACTTCTTGTCGCACATGCCAACTTCATTGTTTGTGTTAGCTTTCCTTCACTGTCACAGAAATCCTGAGAAAATCATCTTAAAGCAGAAAACACTCATTTTGCCGCACAGTTTCACAGGGTTCATTCTGGCCGGCTGGCTAGGGTACTGGGCTGGCAGTGAGGCAGTGCATTCTGGCCGACTGTGGTGAACCAGAGCTGCTTGCTTCACAGCAGTTAGTGCACAGCCACATAGGAGGAGCCAGGGGCAAAATAATGGCTCTGGAGACTACGTCCCTGAATTCAGTGAGGCTGCACCTCCCCGGTTTCCAGAACTTCTCCACTCAAGAAAAGGCATCTTAAAAATAAAAAGTCTTGAAAAACAACAAAGTAATTCTCTTGATTGCAATACCTACTGTAAAAGCACAGTAAAAAGATAGCATAATGTTGGCAAAAGGATAGGAACATCTCTGTGGAAATTGATCCACACAAATATAATCAGTTTTTTACAAAAGTGGGTCAGGAATTAGTTCAGTGTACAGAGCCTACCACAAGGGCAAGGCACTAGGTTCTGAAACAAAAGGGGCTATAGTGAGATAGCTCAGTGATCTAAAGCGCCTACTTAGGCAAGTGTGCAGGGACCTCGGTTCAATCCCAGCACCACATGCCAAAACAGCCCCACATTCAGGGTGGGCTGAGCCAGCCACAAAAATAAATTAAGAAACAAAAGGGAAAGAAATAATGACTTCCTTTAACAAAGAGGAATTGGGTTGGTTTGTTTTTTTTTGTTGTTGTTGTTTTTTGGTTTTGGTTGGTTTTTTTTTTCCAGAACTGGGGATTGAACTCAGACCCTTGTGCTTGCCAGGGAAGTGCTTATTC
>NDGN011553292.1:5988-22067 GCA_002564285.1 Tympanoctomys barrerae | reverse complement strand
CCAGTGAACTTTTCAAATGGAATGAGGGAAGCAGGGCCACTTGACTTCATGTTCTGCAAAGGCCTTCCACACGGGGAGTAGGGTTATCTCTTTTTGTTGCATCCTCCACCAGTCTGACCCTGGTCAACTGTCTGACTCAGTAAGAAAAAATTTAGGATTTTAATTCCCGACTGCAGAAAGGTATTAATTTGTATACTGTCACTAATGAGAAAGAAAACTATCAAGTCAACCTTTCTCTTCATTATCAACCTCATTTTTTTTTTTTTAAATTTGCTTAAGGGATCAAGAGACGCTGACTTCAGCTAGAAAGAGTGAAGGGCTTATTCTAGGCCATAACATGAGGCTGAAACAGGCTGGGATTTAGCAGAATCATAATTCATTTACTCCTTCCCAATGGAGAAAAATGCTTATGTTTACTTCTGAGGCTGTAGTACAGCATAGTGTCCAAGTGTCCAATGTTTTCACAAATCACGCAAGACTATTAATGTGTTGGTGAATGTATTTGTGTTTCAGTTCACACCAGTGAATGCAAGAAGGGATGGCGTTCTGACGCTAGCCCCTTACCCTTACGCTCCGTGCAAACACACGTTGTCTCTATGGCAGTGCAGTGGCTTGTGTATAAAACCCCTGTTTACTTAATCTGAATGTCTGTTTCATTTCTGCCTGATCTGCAAAATAAATGAAATGAATAAGCGTGTCTGAAGCAGAATTGTATAAGCCTGAAAAAGACATTTGGGTCACCAAGTAACTAAAAGCATTCTCTGTTTACATGTTTCCACAGTGTCTGTCACCGCAGCTGTGTCACAGCTTATAACAACTAATCCCTTTTTATTTGTATTTTACTTTATTTTATTTTCTATTAAAGGCACTTTTAAGCCGCGTCTTCCAAATGTGTCTGAGGTTTCCTAACTGTCTTAGTAGTGTACACACATTACAGTTATGGCACTGGCGTTCCCCCAAATCTGGGTTTTGTTAAGAGTGACTTTAAGAACAGCTTGTAGGACAATTAAAATGTGTTAATCTGTATTTGAAAACTTGATCCGATTAAAAATCAGTTTTCCATCTACTTCTATTTGCCAAAGTTTCCTAGAGCACGTCGTAGCTGGGGTTCTCTTGAGGCTAGAAAGAGGGGCTTTTGGGGGAGGAGGCTTGAGCCGGCCTCTATCTGTGTTCTGGTGGCTGCCTTCTTAACACAGCCTGTATTTTGCTTCAGGAGAAAATGATGCACTGAGGGTTGAGCAAGGGGCTTGAGTAAGTACACTTTTATGCACAACAAAACCTAGCGTCATTTTACTGTACAGTTTGAGCTATGTGTGTATTTTTAGTAAACTAATCCTCATTAAAAAAAGAAAGAAAGAGAAAAAGAAAAAAGAAAAGATTTGCTCTACTTTCAAAAAGTCTTTAACGCCTCTTGGGGATTGAAAGGTAACATCACATGCCAGCTTCATGTCAGGAATGTGTGATAACAATTTGACAGGAAATAAGTGGATTCTGTTCCGGGCCTTGAGAAGAGACCTGACCCCTGAGCTTAATGGTGTGAGCGCGAGGGTCTGAGCTTCCCGCCCAGCAGGGGGTAGCCAAGCGCCGGTTACTGGGAAGGAATTCAGCTCTGAGGGCTCTGTCCCTCTCTCCAGTCGGTAGCACAGTCAGAAGCAGGCTTCCCTGGACAATGTTTTACATTACTTGCTCCAAAAGGAACCACTCACCTGAGGCTTTCGTGTAAGAGCTGGAACATAGGTGATGGATTCTTTGGAAAAGGGATCTAAGAAAGGGGTGAAACGCACATGTACCTGTGCAAGGCTTGGAATGCAAACTGGTGAGCCGGGAGGCAGGTTTGACTTTTTCTTCAGGTTCTTTTCTTTTCTCTCCCAGTGGGTAGAAACCAAGAGTTCCCTGGAAAAGAATGAAGATGTAGGGAGGACCTACCAGCTCCCCTGGCTTAGTGTGTGTGTGTGTGTGTGTGTGTGTGTGTGTGTGTGTGATCAGGGGAGCCTGGGAATCAGCAGGTAGGTGCCTGGCACAGCTAGTTTAGCGACTGAGGCCTGAGTGGAGGAGACACAGTGACTTGTGGGCAGGCAGGGGAGAAAGCAAGGCCAAGTTGCAGCACTGGGGGAAGAAGGAGGAAAGGCTTGTGGGAGGGCCGTGGGGCAATGTAGAAAAACCTTTTGAAGCAAGCCCACTTTCCTCCTCGTCTGCTCCAGCGGAAGCTTGAGCGGGCACCATACCCTGTCCACCCAGAACACCCTGCCCCAGGTCGCCCAGCATCACCTTGTTGCTCATTGAGTCTCAGGCCATTTTCAGTTGACACTGCTTTTCTTTGTTCTGTTTTCTCCCAGTGCAGTGAACCCTTACATTATGGGTTTCTGTTGTAGTTCTAACCTCTAATATACAACCATTACATCTTATCTCGTCTTCTAAATTACTCTAAAATCCAATTATAAAAGCTCTCTCTTCGAGAGCTCACAACTTGCAACATTACTGAAATGCTGGGTCGCTCTCTGTTTTTCTAAATTAATAATAACTACCATTTTCCGTCTGCTCTTCCCATGGAACCCTGTTATAGCACCATGCAGCTTTCCAAAAGCCATATTGTGATTTCTTTTGCATTTTTGCTGGGCTACAAAAGAGCTAAGGAGAATTTTCCATATATTCATAAAGGATCTGTCCGCTTTTTGTATCATTTAAAATTAAGTCAGTTAAAATTTCACAGTTGCTGTGCTGTGTCAGGGTGAAACAGAAATCTATCATTTTTAAGATTTCGAAATGTTTGGATGGGTGTTGTTAGTTCTTATTATGTATTAATAATACTAGTCCTAAAATATTTCCTTGGAAAAAAATAAGTTTTTAGTTGATTAACTGTGAATTTTCAAAATCTAAATGAGGGAAGGGGATGTCTTAAAGTCACATTCCACTTTAACAAAATATAAAATATTTTAATAAAAGCGAACATGTCAAGAACATTTTAGGGAAAGCTTTAACACCGTTGAGAATATCTTTAAACATTTTTTCTAACAGAGGGGCAATCATAGCTTATAATAGAAAAGTACTCTTAGGAAAGTATGATAAATTCGAATCTGTTTTTAGAAAAAGGAGTCTGACTTAAGTGTTTTATAATCATAGACATGAAGTTGCACTGTGAGTGCTTTTTTAATTTGCAAATTCTTAACTTTTAGTCTTGAGGCAAAAGTACATGTGATATACCTAAGGCATCTGATTATGCAGTAACAAAATATGCTTGACATGCAATTATTAAAAATATGGGTATAGCTAATGAAACCACTCCGCCTTTGACTTTCCAAGCTTGGGTGACGTTCTTTGGAGCTCTTCAAGGTAAACTTTGTACTTGTGAATTCTTTCTCATGCTCAGGCTTTTGCTGCTGAGGCTAAATATATTATAAAATACATACTAAACATCAACTAAACATCTAAATAATAACATCCCTAGTTAGGTACTTTGTATATTTATTGTGCCTTAAAGTTAAATATTTATTTTCATAAATGTTAAAGCAAGAAAAGTCAAGGTTTTTTTTTATATAAATTATGTCTATTTAAGAATTCTCAGAGGCCAAAGTGAAAAGCAAAGGAGAAGACAGGCAGCTTGTACTTGGAATGCACAGGCTAATGCAAGCGAATCAAAGGATGGCCTAATCCCTACATAATATGATCACATACAAAATATAGGACCCAGCGGAATAGGACCCATAGGAATAGTTGTTGCCATTGTGAGGGGCAACTCAGCAGGATGGAGATCAGAGAAAGGCAAGCCATACTGGTAAAAGATTGTAATTTTTTATTTTTACACAAAGTATACATTATATATGCAAACATATACTCTATTGTGCATTCTTTCAGTTATATTCAACAAATAGATTGTACAATCTTAAGTTAATCACTATCAAAGACTAATACTATCATCTAACATTTCAACAGTGTTAATGTAGCTAGATTCCCCTTCCCTGTCTTCTTCCCTCTCAATTCTTTCCATCTTTGCTTTTCATTTTTCCATTAAAAATAATACAAACATACCTAGGGTTCTTTTTTGCCTTACACTTGAAGATTTTCAAAATTATCTTTTAGCTTTAATGTAGCCTAAACATCACTATTACATTGTTGGATAAATTAAAATTACTTTAAAGTTCAAGCGTTTCTTAAATTGTACCTCTTCATTTGGAAGTGTCTGTATTTATACATCCTACAGGTGTTTTCCCATCTTTTGCTTCTAATCTTTAATATGTTTCTAACAAGTTAACTTTTACCACTTTGGTAAAAAATGACACATGATTTGAATTCACATGAGTCAAAAGTATGGGTAGTCTTTCTGGACTAATTTTCATTTATTTAAATACAGAAGGCATTATTTTATCACGTGTCAGTGTTGCATAGCACACTTAAGAAACATTAAATTGTCATTTTCTTTTGCATATCTCATGGGGTTTTGTGTAAAAAATGTTGCTTTTTGGAAGTTGTTGTCAGATTAATATATGAACTATATAGTCTTTAGCCTTTTTAAAATAAGCTATTATTTATAGCTATTTAAAAAAAAACCCCAAAAGTGACTATATGTTATATGACACTTACAAATCAGTACCTAGAAGATAAACCATAGCCTCCTTCTTTATAAGCCACTCTAGCAGGCCTTTAGGCTTTGTGTCGAACAGGAGATAGGCCAGGCTTTGGGTCACAAGAGTATCCTTTGGGCCTCTGTGGCAGTCAATCACTCGTCGGTGCCCCAGAGGCCGGAAGAGTCAGTGCAGCTTCCAGCAAAACAGAACACCTGGCTGGTGACTCAGGCAGGAGGACAGCCTGATTGAATGTGTCACAAGCATGTCTCAATTATGATTTTAAAGAACAAGATGCAGCAGTAGATTGAAAGCTCTTTCTTCCCTTCTCTCCATTTCCAGGGGCCTGGGCACTGGAGCCCTCCCTCCCTGCAGAATTGCAGCACCGGGAGATTATTATGGTCTTGAAAGCAAAAGCTTATAATATAAAGTCGTAACACCACCTTTAAAATGGAGATTGAACTACAGTAGCCTAAAATGCATAAGGCATCAAGGTGTAGCAAATGTCTCCTCCCATTAGATTTCTCTGTTTTCAAAGGGGCAGTAATATCAAGTATATTTTCCATATTCATTGTGTAGTTTCTCCATTTAAAACTGAGCAAGTAGTTTGCTAGATCCAAATTCCTTTTAATGCTAACTAGATGAAGCTTCCTGGTCCTTAGTAAGAAAAAAAAAATCTAAATGCATTTAAAAGACCAGAAAAGAAGGCTTCAAATTTCTAGATATCAAATATGTCTTAGAAAATAGTATCTGAGTCACTTGGACAAGGGATTATTTCTTTTAATACAACCTTAGCTATGACTAATGATTGCTAATGTGGGTGGGATTCCCTTTGCCATATATTTTGAAAACAAAGAAGTTCAAGGCATTCAATAGATTCAAAACATGGTTTTCTCTACATTTGAAAATCATATTTGTATATTTGTTTTGTATGATATTTTAAAGGTTTTTCATGATCCTGTTATTCAATTTAAGACACAAAAGATGACCAAATAAAATTTTCTGTGAGTTAATTATTCAGCTATGAGGGGAGAAAAACTGTGCAAAATGACTTAACTTTCAACAGGAAGGAAATGTCAAGGGTCTGTGAATTCGGGGCAATAAATATCTTTGCATCATTGCCTATTGGAAATTATTAGAAATAAATATCTTTTTTTCTTGAAATAAAGGTCAGGGTAACATTTAAGTGAATAATTATTTACTATTTTGTCAAATGCTGGCATATATGGCAGGCATCATCTATTAGTACAAATGCTTTTTCTTTTTAGAATATTTCATTAGTTTCTTTGTAGGCTGTACTGGTTTTAAGATTCAAATTCACAATCTCCTCTGATTTTTCTGTTTCATTTCTGGCAGCTGGCCAGCAGCAGATATGTATAATATTTCACTGTTAGACCTTGCAAACATTATATCCTGCTGTGCTAAAGAAAACATTGTGTTTCTTACCACATGAAAATAATCCATCACTTTTCAATCAGCACACAAAAAAGCTCTACCTGCTTTTTCCATCAGACTCAAGAAAAATTAATGGCCCCAATGTGAAAGGTGGACCCTCCATACATGATCCATTAAAGTAGAAACTAATCAAAATATATCTAGCATCTGATTTGCTAAGCAAGATGAAACAAAAGAGATGCGATGAAAAAAATAGGTCCTTCTAAGACCCACACAACCTTATTCTATCAGTATTAACCTTATTTATTTTAGATGCGGGAGAATGTAAATAAAAGATCCTGAAGTGAATCCATTGAGTTCAATCAATTCAAGTAGACACTGAATTTACCTGGGAAAGATGGACAAAGACACTGATTGTGGACTGGACAAAAATATTATCATGAAAATGCTTTTAAAAAGTAAATAAATACACATTATAAATCCTCCACTGGGTCTTTGGACAACATCATATATTAAAGTCAGTTTTTTTTTGAGAGTAAAAGTGTCATTATTTTGTCAAATGAAAGGAATTTCATGTCTTTTGCAATGTTGATGTCATAGTTTGTTATGAATGAGGCTTGAGGACTTTGGACTTTCTAGACTTTTCTAGACTTTCTAGAGCACTAGGTTTTTTACAGTGGTATTCTAATCAGAAAGATCTCCAAGTTCCGAGTAAACCAAGTACATCTTATAATTTTCTAAAATATTTTTTTAATTGGAGTTGTTTTTATTTCTTTGCTCTTACAAGGATTTGGGAGTCTTTAATCTTGCAGTGTAATGCATCTAATGAAAATGCATTAATAAAAATGTAGAAAGTGAAATATGCTAATACTAAGAAGGTATCTGTAGTGTTAATTTTAAACAAAAGGTAAGGTGTTTGAATTTTTATAATTTCATGATTAGAATGATACATTGTGTTTTATATTAGTGTCCTGTTTCTTTCTTTTTTTTTTTCTATTTTTAATTCATGTTGAACTGTTTAGACTGGCCTCACTAACATAAACTGTTCATATCATTTGTTATAACACAACATTTAGGTGATACTGAATGAGATAATGAAGTTTGAGAGTTGGAAAGCTCATAAATTACCACTTTGTTTGATGAAATGGAAGCTCTGGGATTTTAAGTGACTTAGCCAAAGATACTAGTTTGGGATGACAGAATCTTATTTATTTATTTAATTTTGTATGTATTTAGTACAGGGTCTACAGGGTCTCACTACATAGATTGGACTCACAGTGACCCTCCTCTTTTCAGCCCCGCAAGCCCTGGGATTATAGATGTGCACCACCATGCCTGGTCTCACTGGCCATCTCAGCACACCCCAGGGGTCGGGCTTGCACAACAAGCCACCAGGGATCGAACCCTGCATCTGTCTAAGCAGGCACTTTAATCCTCTGAGCTATCTGGCTGGCCCTGGGATGACAGAATCTTGAGGAGTCCCAGGCCCTAGTTTACTTCGCTACGCTGGTGGTTCTAAGCAGTGTCTCCCAAACTTTCACTTGTGTGAAAATGACCTGTCGATCCAGTAAAAAATGTTTGATGCAGTGGGTTTGAATTCAGACAGCAAATCTGTATTTCTAATAAAGTTCTAGACCATACTGATTTTGATTTGAAGGGTGCACTGGAAGTAGCAAGGATTAAAGAGCCATGTGAAGTTCTGTGAAATTATTCTAGCTTCTGAGGTCCTTTGAAGTCCAGTTCTGTCTTCCAATGACTTGTATGAATACTTCAGTCTAGTTATATACAGTACTCACTCATTAGCGGGAACCCTTTGAATGTTTTGACTTTGGCTTAGATGTTCATTCTTATCCCCTCTCCTTGCTCCTTTGCAATTGAATGTCTGCTTTCTTTTTTGGTAGCAAAGTATTCCCAGATTTTCACAAATTTTTCATGACCAATTATAAAATGATTTCTCCTTCATCTGATCATTGCTATCACCCCCCAAAACTTAGTTAATAAATATTTACTGAATAGATTAACAAAACCAATGTATGAGTTGCACAAATAATAGCAGAGAATGTCCTAGTGTTACTTTTCTTAACATAGAAGATACATTCACTTTTTAAAGATTTTTGGTCAGCATTAAATTGTAACATGAAGATGTTTGTATCACCTTGCCAGACAGTGCAAAAATTCTTCTCAGTGAGGTTATTCAGTGTGCTTGAGAGAAGCTTCAAAGAAGAAATTTGGATTACCCAAGGTTGTCAAGTTCTAATAATAATATACTTAAAATATTTCCTAAGAATGGAGATACTTACTAATTTAGTCTTTTTTTTGTCTCAAAATCAAGAAGTTTGAGTTGGAAGTAAATTACTCTGAAAACTTGCATACTTTTTGTTTTCCTATTCTTTCATACAATACTGGCTCTATAATAAAAGAAAAAAATGAAAATAATCTGTTTTATTAAATGGAATAAAATTTGGGAGATAAATATTCCGTGGTGGTGGGATGTCCACCATGAAGTTCCTTCTCTAATACCCTGTGCCTTAGCTACTTTGTCATCACTGCAAATCAATACCCAACACCGACTGCTCAAGAGGATGGTTCACTTCTGCACTCCGTGATTGTCTGCCTTTAATAATAACAACAAAACAGTAGGCACAGGATGTAGTAGAGAAAAGCTTCTCATGTCACGGTGACCAGGAAGCAGAGGGGAATCGGAGGGAGATCCACCTTGCAAAGTCACACTCCAGGTGCTTCTGCCTCTACCCAGGCTCCACACCCTTTTATCAAGTCAGGTGTAGCATTCCTGTAATCTAATTTTCTTCTCAAATTTCTGCCTATGAGCATAAAAGGCTCTTGGGGTAGATCTATAACCATGATACCCTTCAACCCCTTCAGCAAAGTCTGTGGTGCTTCCTTCTGTGATTCTTCTTACTGGATTTTGAGAGAATGAGCAAAGATGGCAAACATGAGTTGTGCAAAGTGGTAGAGAAATACACACAGAGTGAGAGGGCAGCTGACATCAGGGGGATATTAGTATTTGATGAGACGTTCAGGTCTTCCCAGCACTTCTGTTATTGATAAGCACATTTTAAGACAAGAGTTTATATCAAAATCACCTATTCTTGAGCCTGCTTTCAAAGGTGCTGACAGGACTGGGTGGAGTAAGACTGGACATTAACTTTTTTTATTTTTCAAGATCCTTTGTAAATAAAAATTGTTCATCCAAGATTGAGAACTGAAGTGGAGAATCTAAAATATTTCAGAAAATACAATACATTTTGTGATTAACGAAGCAAAAATTATAAAGTTCTTTTCTGGGTATCTCCCTCATCTAACTTGCTTTCTTTCATTCATGACTGAGGTGATTTTTGAACTATTTTACAGATAGTTTTTGTTATTTAGCACTCAAAAAATGTATTGAGTATCTAACAAGAAAAGAATAGCATTAAACTGATCAGTCAACTCCGATTCATCTAAATTATTATAACTCCTTGGTTCTTGATTATTAAAGAATATTCAAGGATAATATAAATTTAGTGGTATATATATATTATAAATATATATGCATTTGACTATGTAAATATATATTAGATTACAAAATATTTAGATGGCTTTTTTTTCAAATTAGTAAATTTTTGAGGAATCATCTATTTTCTTTTTTTGTACTTTAGGGAAGGGTCTGCAAGGTGTTCAGGGTCTCACTACTAGGTTGGACTCATAGTGATCTACTTGTTTACAGCCTCCCAAGAGCTGGGATTATAGGCAGGCACCACGATGCCTAGTCTCAATTGCCATCTCAGTGTGCCTGGGGTGGGGAGGCAGCATGGCAGGCCAGGAGATAGAACCCATGGCCCCTGTGCCTGTTTGCAGGTGCTTTAATCTGTTGAGCTATTTGGCTGGCTCCTGAGGAATTATCTATTTTCAAATGACCATTTTGCTGTGGTCTAAATTTTAAGGCTTAGGATATTGTGAAAGATACAATATACTAAGCATATTGATATACTTACAATGAGTTTTCTAAAATTGCTCTTCAGTATCTCAGCACTGCTAAAGTTTGGAATGAAAGGCAGGTGAGGTAGAACAGGTCACATGTAGGCTGTATAAAAAATATATACATTGTTGCTAAAGGATTCATAAATGGATTAACTTTTGAAGGGATCAGTATAGAGTCAGTAAACTGTGGTTAAATTGATTAACTCATCTATATCAACAGATTGATCAGGTTATTAAAGTCGGTGTCTTGTTGCTCTTTTCTAATTGCTGGGACGAACACCTGACACCCTAAAAGAAGGGAAGAAAGGTTATTAAGCTTACAGTTAATGGAGGTTTTAGCCCATGCTCAGCTGGCTCCAAGGCGAGTGGCACATGCTAGACAACAGCTGTTCATGGCAGTGGCTAAGAGCAAGAGAGCAAAGGGAGTGGCAGCAGCTCAGGCAGCTAGCCAGCCTCTCTCCCCTCCTCACAGTGTACTGCAGCACATCTGCCCCAGGGCACTCACACCCATAATCCCAGCATGGATCAGGAATCAATCACAAACTTCAGAAGCCACCCCATGACTACATGAGGCTTTGGGAGGACAACGAGACATGAACCATAGCAGTTGGATTCTTTACAAGATTATCTTTTGCTAAGTTCATCTAATATTAGAGAGAAAACTGAAAAACAATTTGCATCCTTGATTTAGCACAAAGTTACTGGCAGGTGATTTGGAAAATTCCAAACAGCCAAGAGCATGAGCATCCTTATGCAGGTTTATTTTTATTGCTGTGGTTGTTTATTAGAGAAAAGATCTCTCCATCTATTTAAATTATTCCATATTTCCATTATGGCATTGTTTTTATTCGATCTCTTTACATAATAATAGCCTTTAACTGAAAATTAATACATTATAACTGATACAGAACAAAATCCATCCTATTCGGTTCCATTATTATAGATATTGTCTTCAAAAATTTCAAGATGTTTATTTTTTATTTTTAACAACTTTACTGAAGTATAATTGACATACGACATAGTCTCCATATTTCAATTTCCCTGTTGGATTTGTTTTGGTGTATGTACGTACCCATGAAAGTACTACATTAATTAAGATAATAAGCCATCATTACAAAAGTGTTCTCTTGTTTCTTGATCACCATTCCTATACCTCACACCTCTGCTGCAAACTCTGCTCAGTTTCTCCTCACTTCACAAGCTGTAGATGACAGTTTTGTCTATGACTAATTATTTTGGGACTCCTCCTTCTTATTTCACATATTGATAGTTCATTCTTTTTTCTCACTGAATAATATTCCAGTGAGTTGATCCACAACCATTTTTCTGTTCCCTTGTTGAGGGACACTTTGCTTCAACCTTTTATTAAAATTATTTTTAAAAGATTTATTTATTTATTTATTTGGTACAAGGTCTCACTACTCAGCTCAGACTCTAGTGATTCTCCTGTCTCAGCTGCCCCAGCCATGGGATTAGAGGAGTATACACCCATGCCTGGTTTTGGTGGCCTGCTCAGCTCAGAGCCTGTGTGGCATGTGGTGCCAGGGATCAAACTCAGATCCTTGTGCTTGCCAGGCAGGTGCTGAGACCTCCAACCTGTCTCCCCACCTCTTGGCTTCCAACTTTTGCAGGTAAATCTATGAATATTTTGTAAAAGTCTTTGCGTGGTTATTGCCTCATTTCTCAATACAAAGGAGTGGAATGCTGGTTGCGTGGTAACAGAATGTCTAAGTTCTTAGAACCTGCACAATTGTTTTTTCAGGGCTCTACATTGTAGAAATGCACTATTTACAAGTTGTCTTTTCTCCAGATCCTCAGCAACAATCACATGTTAGCTATTCCAACAAGTATGTAGATACAGTTCAGTGAAACTTAGATGAGTACTTTTGCAGACTTTTCTTTCAAAAATATGTTTTCTTCTTCTCTCCTATTTTAGATATTTAGGTTCAGCAAGTATTCCAAAACTTCTCTCAACTATGTTATGGCTGAAAGAGTCCATGCACCTTCCCATTTGACTTCTGTAGACAATTTCATGTCTTTAAAAGATCTAACAATAAGAATTAGGAGTGCCTGGGAGCAAAGTGAAAGATGGCCCATGTAATCAATCATATCTGTTTCCCTGAACTGCAGTGGCCCTGTGCACAAGCAGACATTTTCAATAGAGCGGACTTGTTTTCATGAAGTCCTTAACATTTGGTGGGGTAGAAAGTATTTCTTATATATAGCTTCTACCACACTCATTCATATCTTCTCATATGTTATTCAACTTAGGTGAATGTATTAATGTGTAATAAGAGTCCTTATCAAAATATAGGGACAAATGGATCATTAGATCTGCTAGCACATTTTAAAAACATTACTTCTAATAATTCAGTATAGGTAAGAGAATCAGTTGTGTGATATCCAACTCACAATAGCCATCTGCAAAGAGTGAGTAGGGACTATCCTAGGTTTCATCAAAAAGGGTTCTCTCCAAATCAAGCAAAATCAAAGACTTGAAGATAGATGCATGACTTTGACAAACATTTTTTTTTTTTTTAGAACCAGGGATTGAATTCAGGCCCTTGCTCTTGCCAGACAAGCACTTGTTCTACTGAGCTATCTCCCTGGCCCCAAACATTTTCTAGTAGATCAAAGGTAAGTAACTTTCTAATGTCAATATTAAAATGTAAGTCTTTTTTTTTTTTTTTTTGGTACAAGGTCTACAGGGTCTCACTACATAGATCAGACTCGTAGTGATCCTCTTGTTTTCAGCCTCCCAAGTGCTGGGATTACAGGCATGCACCACCACACCCCATCTCAATGGCCATCTCTGCATGCCCCAGGGGTGGGACTAGCATGGCAGGCCAGGGATCAAACCCCCAGCCCTTGTGTCTACCTAAGCAGGCGCTTTAATCTGCTGAGCTATATGGCTGGCCCTACAAGTCTTGATATTGTCAGGATTCACCAAACTGTAGCAGTATCCAGTACAATTGTTACAAATCCAAAGCATGTGCACCTTTATGAAGGGAAGCACTTTATCATTCAATTTTTTGGTTTCTGTTTTTATGGATGTTCAGATACATACCTAGTATTTGACACTACTTCTGAGAGGTGAGTGAGCTTGTGTCTTTTAAATCCATGACTTTCTTTGCACACATTTCACATGCTTATACTAATTAGGAAACCCCTGGAAAATGTTTCCTGAATTAGAATGTCCACAGGACCTAATTCATGGGACCTACTGAACATAGTGATCTCTAGAAGGACATTTATGAATGTCTTATTTTGACCAAGAGGATGGTCTTGATGATGGTGATGATAAAGATAAAGATGAAGGTAGACTTGCTGATAATAAGTAGTAATATTAATTATTATGGCAGTTAACATTCTTAGGATGCTTACTCTGGGGTAGCACTCCACTAGGTACTCTGTGTACATTGCCTCAATCTTGCTAACATCCAATCAGTTTGGTATTAATTCTCTTTTACAAGGAAGTTCAGTGCAATAGATTGCATAGACTATGAAGTACTTTGCAAAGCTTTCTCCCTGTCACTACAAAAATGGGATTTAGCTCTAATAATTATTATGAGCAGAAAAATTGGAGGACAGACAACATACAATTTGGTTGGAGGAAGATCTCAATGGCTCTCAGCCTGGATAACAATCAGTTAATGGATGTAGATATCAGGGCTAAGGGAAAAGCTCTTCAAGCAGCAGATCATTATGCAGCAGCTCAGCATGTTTATTAATCATTGTGCACAATTAAAATGCCATTTCATCCCTCTAATTAAAACAAGTAGTTCCCTGAGGCTAGCACCTGAACTAATGAAGCCTGGTTGCCTAAGGATCTCACTCAGGGACAGGAATTAAACAATGAAGGAAGCAGTATGTTTCCATGTTGTCCAGACAGCATCAAACTGTATATGACATCATGAGTGAGTGGACCAGTTGAGACTCTGAGCTTAAAGATCTAGGGCTTTTTCATTTTTTTTTGAGGGGGAGGAGCATGAAGTAGAGGTTTAGATATTGAAATTATTTTAGTTTCTTCATTGAAATCTCATCTTCTCTCAATCTGTATACCTTATGGTTAACCCTGAATTTTCTTCATCGCTGGAATGTGAAACAGATGTCATGATGTTCAGAGGAAGTTCCAGGGATTCCATGCTTGGCACCTAGTTACTTGGGAAGCTTTTGTTAGTTTGTGGAACTGTTTGACTCTGCAAATACTGTACTATAAGTTGGTTGAGGAAGAGCATTTAAAACAGGGAAAATATGAATGGGATAGATGAAAAAAATCAGGACTGAAAGACTGTACAAAGGCCCTTAGTTTTATTATTATGAAATAGAGGGCTGTCTAGGTAGTGACCAATTTTTCTTCTACTTCTAAAATACTAAGATTTGGGGTAATTTAAAATTCTAAGGTTTAGCGTAATTTGTTATGAGCAAAGTAGTTCAGAGTTTTCATTGTGTACTAATTTCCCTACAATTTGGCAAAATTAAATCTTGCTATTCTTCTCTAATTCCTGTTTAGTTCACCGCTATGTTTAGTGTCTGACATGATTTTTCAAAAATAACAGCTAATCTGTTAATGGTATATAGAAAGCATAAACCAGGTTCAGTCACCAGATGTGAGGAACTCATAGGCTTTAGTGCTCTGCTCCAAACAGTTGGTGCTGTAGAGAGAAGAACCCATCACATGAGATATTACATCAGTCATCTGGGGAATACCAAACCTCAGTGATAGGATTTATTTTCATTGTAGTGACTCTGTCAGTTTAGTTCCTTACAATTCTGAGTAGAAGGTGATGATAATACATTGCTTTCTCCTCTGTAAGTAGGCCACAGATCATTTTTCCTGTCTTCTGCTATTCCAAGAAAATATATATGGCTACAAAACTGACAATCATAGGAGCCTTGACTCTTTACCTTTTTAATGGATCATAGAGTTCTGGAAAATCTGATAGATTTTAAATAATCCATTGTCAGAAACATGCATAGTGAATGTTGCAAACAGCTATGGGATGCATTGTAGTCAGGATTTGCAAGGGAAAAAATTTAATGCAGGACACATAATTTATAGTATTATTTTGTAGTAGTCACCGAAAGAGTGACATATAAAAGAATGTAGGCCCTGAAGACCCAAAGAATCTAGCTGAGAGCCTGGATCCAAGGGCAATGTTCTGTATAAGTCCAGCTGAAGATCTAGAGCACATGGCAATGCCCCCTGTGAGTCCAAGCAGAGGCCCAGAGCCCACAACAATGTCTCATGCAAGTATTTATCAAGGATCTACACTGGGAAGGTCAAAGAAGAGAGCAAGAAGTCTGTACTAGTGGGATGAAGGTGTGCCTACAGGCTCAGCAATCTGCACTGAAGCCAGGAAGCAGCACTCACAGCAAGGACCAGAGATCCCTGGAAAAACACCATAGCCATGCTCAGCAACAATGACATCCTGAGCTCCACGGACAAGGAGAGCAGCTGAGTTCATACCAGGAAAAGCAGTACAACAAGTTTCTCCAGGACACTGAATAGCACACCATCTTCTCTTCCATAGCCAGAAAGCGATGTTCAAAGTAAGAACCAGAGGCTCAGTGAGAGTCACATGGAGAGAAAACATTCTCTCAGAGTTTCACAGAGAGCAAATTGGTCAAGCAATGGCCATGACTCATCCACATGGCTGACACTGACAAAGGATCTACAAACCACGGTACAGGGTTTCAGGGTAAATCTTGAGGGGATTTAACTGACCTTGTCACATACAAGAGTTACATTTCTGGTTATATAGGTCTTGCTCTATCATGGTCTTAACCATACAGCAGAAAATTATTAAAGCGAGGTATTAAAAGTAAAGCCATATTAATACACTGAGCTGTAAAAGGTTCAAGTTAACAAATTCTGACATTGCCAGTCTTATGGAAAACCCACTACTATTATGGACTACTGGGCTACAGTGGAATATTTTGCTGAATTCATACAGCTATAATATTTAAATGACAATGGAATACCCTTCTTTGACAAAACTAAACAAAAAAGGGGACACAAATGAACAATCATTTTGTATCTGTATATTCAAAATAGGATAGATACACAGCTACACTCTCTTTTTATTTTTTCCATAATTTTATTGATAAACAAATAGCAATGAGACAGTTTCAAACCAAATT
>NDGN011553291.1:18589-30864 GCA_002564285.1 Tympanoctomys barrerae | reverse complement strand
GCCGGAAGTGCACCGGGAGTCACCCGGAAGTGAATAGGGAGTCATCCGGAGTCGTCCGACTCCCGGCCAAGTTGACACAATGTATCAACCACTACACTGGAGAATATTTTAAAAATGGTGTTTACTTTGTCATTCATATACACTCTCCCCTACTCTCTTAACTACTGAAAAAATTGAATCTTGTCCAGTGGACTCAGCAGGTCTGGTGTGGGGGTCTCTAGTTCTAGCATATGCACCTTCATTCACATGTCAGGAGATTGAATTCAAGACACTTGTTGACCCATGATTCAGCAGACAGGCAGAGATCAGATAGTGTCCCTTCCTCCTGGCAGGGACAGAGTGGGATTTTATGTAGGTGGAAGCGAATTTGTTCTTTGTTGGAAGAGGTAAGCCAATAGGTTACATAGCTCTTTCCACCCTAAAATCTTACTAAGGAAAGGATTATTTAGGTTTGCCAATCAAAGGCTTTATCAAATTAATTTTTAACATACCCCATAAATATGCAAAAGGGCAAATGAAATTATGCACATTTGGTGCTGTGATTTGTGTCTAGGATCCTTGCGCAGTCATGGGGTGGATTTATAGAGTTTTTAATTGATTATGGTCCAGTGCTGGGATTATGGGAGTGCTGCACTTGCCCTGGGCATGTGCCTGTGTGCAGTGGAGGGGAGGGAAAAAGGCGAGAAAAGTAACTAAGACATTTGGGGAAGTATATGTTTTGCAGGGTTCTTTCAGGTTGTTGCCCATCAGTGTAAGCAGTTAGCATGGTCCTTGGGGCTGACTTCTGAGGCAGAAATAGCTAGTGGTTGAACATTGTGTGAACTTGGTGGATGACTCCTCCTGCCCTGGTGCACAATTGGTTCAGCCCGTAGAGTGACTCAGCACAAAGAGACCACATGAAGAGGCTGAGGAAGGAGTCGATGTTCCACTTCATGGGAGGACCTTCAGTCTTCGCATTCGCCTTGGACTTCATTGCCTGGCTTGCAGTGCAGACTCTTCGGCCTCTGGCTTGGATCCTTTGCCTTCTGTCGCAGACCCATTAGCTGATGAATAGAGACTTGCACAGAGCACAGCAGTGAGCTTCAGACCTTGGGACTGAATTTTTCAGTGTGGGGTGTGCAGACACCTTCTGCTCGCTTTCTCATTTGACTCTGCAGCTGGCTGTCGTAAGCCAATCTTGTGATTCCTTATGCATTGTATATCTTGTGTTAATATCTGTTCCTTATATTATATCTGCTCCTTTAAGTGAAACCCTGACCAATACAGATGAGAAAAGGCTCGTATACCTGGGAACTAATATGGACTGATGAGGAGGGAGAATGGCTTAGGAGGGAAACCCTGGAGTGAAGGAGGTGACTGCCTTTGGCGGGGGCTTTCAGAGGGAGCCCTAGAATGAGGAGACCGCTGATGTGTAAGGTGGGACGGGTGATTCTGTGAGGGATGGGGCTGGCCGTTGCTAGAATATTGTTACTGAGGAAACCCTTCTACCAGTTACAAGCATGGTGACTTTGGTCCTCTACTTTCTAAAGCAAGTGTTATCTCACCTCTTTCTTTTTACTGGAAACTTGTGAAGCGGATGGGACAGAGATTATCTTATTTTAGTTGAAGTCGTGGAGGTTCAGAGAGTTCAGCTGACTCACCAAGAACGAGTTTGCTGTGTGGATTTTGAATCGAGGCCCCCTTGACTGTGGGATTGCTCTACAGTAGCTGGTCTACGACTCTGAAGTCACAGAACTGCCTTGGTGGGAAGCACTTTTCTAAAATATCATCTCCCCAAGAGTTACAGAGACCCATATGCTTGAAAAGGAATGAGTGAAAGTGTATTTGGGCTCAGAGTCTTACAAATGGGCAATTTTTGTTGGTGTTAGTGAGCCTATCAATTGAGGGATTAGACCGTGTGTGTGTGTGTGTGTGTGTGTGTGACCACTTATTTTGCTCAAAAGTCTGTGTAGAGATTTTAACAAAATCATCTAAAGCCTGTTATTTTTGTTTTCCTCACAATGAAATTAGATTTCTGTTTTCTAACTTTTGTGTGTGATATTGTCACTATATAAAATTCCAATAATATATAGAAATACAAAGAAGAAAATAAGAGGACCCTGAGGTGATCATCATGACTGTTTGAAGATGACCTCCTATCGTGCATGTAGTCTTTTGTGAATATATTTGGCATTTTCTGATTAAAGAAAAGAAGCTAGCAACCTTGTATAAAGGGAAATAATCACTCCAACTCCTCCTTTACAATACAGAATTTTTTTCTAACATCAGTTTCACCTACCATGGGACACATCTGAGCTGTGTGCCTACCTTGCAAATAGAGAAAATGCCTACGTTTAAGTGGGGCCAGGATTCTGCGGGGCAAAAGGGTGGAGAGTTGTAGGAGATGGAGAAGGCATCTGGTGTAGATGCTAAGGAGGATGCTTTGTTTGCTCAGGGTAACAGGCTGATCCTGAGCTCAGAAAAGGAAACAGCGTGGTCCTGCCCACGTGGTGCTCCCAGGCCAGTGTTGTCGAGTAACTTCCAAGTAAGATGAGGTGTGGTGAATGCAGGTTTGAGGTCTACCGGGGCGGGCTGAAGGCAGGGAAAGGTAGCCCAGCTCCAGGTGATAAGGCAGCTTTTATGAGGCCATGGAGGAGTTAACTTGACAGGAGAAAGGTGAGTCATTGCAGGCCTAAGGAAGAGTGCAGAAGGGCCTGAAGATAGGAGCACCGTGGGGTGTATATATGTGCAGGGTGGGCGAGACAGGTGCGGAAGAGGGAGGGGGGCCAGATCGGGAGGGTCCTCACTGTGCGCATAAACACATTCCCCCACTTGCCCTGGTGTATCAGGTGGGGCAGGCTCATGGCAGGCTAGCATTTAGAAAGGTCAGAAGGAGAGCAGGAGAGTTGAGTGGATGAGAGGACAGACGGGCCAGATGGAAGGCTGTGGCCATGGTCCAGGTGAGGGGCGGCAGGAACGCTGTCACGAGCAGAGGGCAGCAGCCGGGTGCAGCGTGTGTGCAGAGCAAAGCTCCAGGAAGAGGGCAGCTGAGGAGACAAGGAAGAGGCTGAGCCAGGAGCGGCAGCCAGGCCTCGCGGTTAGGCACATCTGTGCAGAGCCCCAGTGAGCAGACGGAGGGAGGCCACTGCAAAGAGAGAAAGAGAGAAAAACGATAAATTATAGTTCGTGGATCTTCAAAGGGAGAATGTAAGAAAAGTGTACCAAATTGACTTTTTTCAGGGACCCAGTTTGGAGGTCCTCTCAGGGGTACATTTGCCCAGGGAATAGTTCCCTCAGCAGCCAGAAGTGAGGGCAGTAACAGCGGTCAGTGGAGCTTCTTTCTAGGACTGGCCTGGGCCAGGGTCATGTCTGCTTCCTGGGGCAGTCCACGTCCAGTGACTCATCTCTGGAAGGTGAGAAAGCTCAGTCTCATTGAATTTCAGATACCTGATTGAGCCCAACAGTTAGCTGAGGCCCGGGCTCTACTGCACTGAAGTACAACCTCTCTTGCACCTTGTAGTATTTCCTGCAGCTCAAAGCCTGTGTCCACCAAACAGCACTCCTAGAAAAGTTTCCTGGACCTGACTTTCTATCTGACATTTCTTTCCTGAGAATGCTTCTACTGGATTAAAGAAGAAAAGCAAAGTGAATGCTTCAAGAGAGGAAGTTATACCAAAGTTTTAATTTCTAGAAAGACAGATGGGGCCAGCGAGATAACTCAGCAGACTAAAGCACCTGATTAGGCAAGCGTTGGTACTGCGGTTCAATCCCCACACCACATGCCCCACCAGCAGCAGGGTGGGCTAAGCCGGCCAGAGTCCTGGCATGGTGGTGCATCCTGTAATCCCAGTGCTGGGGAAGCTGAAAGCAGGAGGATCACCATGAGCCTGAGCTGTGTGGTGAGATCCTGTAACAACCAAATACATATAAATAAATAAATAAATAAATAAATAAAATAGGCAAAAAGCATTCATCTCATCAGTGAGGTGAATAAAAGCATTTTCTGGGACTCTGGGCCTGGAAAGTGGTCTGACCAAGTCTCCAGAGACTATGCTTTGATGCCGGATAGATCAGAGTTTGAATCCGTGCTTCATTAAAAAAAAAAGTAAAATCTGAGTTTTTGAGAAAGTTGTATCACCTCTCTGTCCCTCATACGTTAAGAGATATAATGTCCCACTGACTGTGGGGTCACACTCATACATAGCTGTTGGGAACAAATGAAACAGCTGTCATTGCTTTGGTTCCTAGTCTTGGTGCATGGTAAAGTCCTCTATAAGTGTTGAAGGCGTGGTCAGCCCCAGTACTGATGGCAGGAGTCATTTGTGCCGTATTGCTGGTAATTAAGGTTTCAGAATCTAAGGAAAAAGGTAAGGCCTGATAGATCCATGTCATAGTGTAATGGAAGAGTTAGTGCTGCCCAGACCTTGGCATGAAGACAGAGTGCCTCAAGCTACACATGCACAGTTCCCAAAAGTTACACGGCCTCCTAAGTCAATTCAAATAAGAGTATTATAAAGCATTTGCTGAGACTGAGGTGCTGCCAGGGGAGAACCAACACCATGATCATTTTCTGGAGAACCCAGATCACAACTCTATTAGCAGTTTGATTAAGGAATCTGTTTTACTAGTTGGAGAAGTTTACTAAATATATGTAATGTATGTAATCATAAAATACAGCAATGACACAGATTAGGTACTCAAATATATTTACTGTATGAACTGCATACCATATGGTAGAATTTATATCATACCAAGAAGGAAGTATTTATTTATTTATTTTACTTTTTATGTATTTTAGTACAGGGTCTACAGGGTCTCACTACATAGGTCACTACATAGGTCAGACTCCTAGTGATTCTCCTGTTTTGATCCTCCCAAGTGCTGGGATTATAGGCGCGCGCCACCATGCCTAGTCTCAATTGCCTTCTCAGTGCGCCCCCCCAGGGTGGGGCTGACGCGGCACAGGGAGGATAGAACCCTGGCCTCTGGGCTCTGCCTAAGCAGGTGCTTTAGGCCACTGATCTGTCTGGTCAGTCCTATTTTACTATTTTTTTTAAAGGCATGCTCAGAATAATTCATTTTGGGAAGTTGGTACGTATACAAGCCTCTTAAGAACAGGATATTTGAAAAACAGATGATACCAAAGTGAGCTAGGTGAAAAAGCAAAAATTAACAGAGAAAAAGTGAAGCATTCAATACAGGAACAACATAAAGTCTAAAGGGACTCCGTGAGAGAGAGGATGGGTACAAGGCAAGGGACTAACGAGTTCTGCATGCTCTCAGAAGGCAAGCTGGAGCGAGGATCCCCCGAGTCTTTGAGAGTCCCACAGTGGGCTCTGTTGGTCCCTTTCTACTGTTCTGCGATGCTGGCTCCAGCTTCGCGTGTCCTAAGCACTCACCACTTGTGGTGTGATCGAGATGCAAGTGCCGCAGAACCCCAAGGGGAAGGACTGGAAACTAGGGCGCACAGGCAGCTATCCATTTCGGGTCATTTGGACACGGGTGGTTCTCTGGGCCCTAGGTGAGACTCTAGCCTAGGTTCTTATTTGCATTACAAAGGAAAAGAGGAGGAGGGCATGTATGAGTGAGTGCGAATGGAGTGAGATCTGAGGGACTGAGGCTTGCGGTTTTGCTTTTAGTCTGGTGGGGTACATGACGGGCTAAGCGACATTCGTTTTGACTGCTCAGAGATCTTTTTGATTCCAAATATGCAACATTAAAAAAAAAAAAACTGTACCGTGATTAGGTAACATTAAACTTAAAAGTGGAAATTGTAGGCCAGTCAAATAGCTCAGCAGATTAAAGCACCTGCAAGCAGGTGCAGGGGTCTGGGGTTGGATCCCCGGGCCTGCGCTGCCGGCTCCACCCCCGGGGCACGCTGAGATGGTGATTGAGAGTGGGCATGGTGGCACGCTCCTGTAATCCCAGCTCTTGAGGGGCTGTGAACAGGCGGATCACTACATGTCTGATCTAGTAGTGAGACCCTGAACACCCTTCTCTAAAATACAAAAAAAAAAAAAAAGCGTGGAAATTGTGTGTTATTAGTTTGAGACCAGTTGGAGTCAGGCTCTTTGGGTTCACATTCTGGCCCTACTACACACTGGCTGTGTGATTTTGGGTGAGTCACATAACTTCTCTGTGCCTTGGCTTCTTTACTTATAAAATGAGGAAGTTGGTAGTAATATTTTATGGGATTGCTAGGAAATGAAGTGAATTGATATATGTACAGTACTTGGACTAGTATCTGGGATATCGGAAGTGCTACATATATTGATATAGATTAAGGAGCAGTAGCAACATGAATAAGAAATGGTAGCAGTCGGGGCTCTCCATCCTCATGTAACTTGCATGACAAGCAGGTCTGGTGTGTTTTCACCCACAAGTGAGATTGCACAAGGAGGTTTCCCTAAAAGTCTGGATTGCTATCTTCTGGCAATGTGGTAGGTATGGCCCTTCCTCGAGCCTGCATCTCTCTGGGAAACACAAGTTTGGAGTCAGGGGAGAGAGGACGGGGGAATGCAGATAGCTTGACAGAACCTTCCTGTGCTGGAACTGGCCTCCCCTCTGCTCCAGCAGCTGCTCTAGCTGCTACTTTTGTCATTTGTGGGCTGGGCACCAGATCCAGGTATCAGGTAAAGCAATCTGACTGGCGCGGCCTGGCTTGGCCTCTGCTGGGGCAGCCCGCTGGCCATGGGCTGAAGCCTCTGAAACTATAAGTTGTTTCTTCCTTCCCCCTCCCCGCCCCAGGTATTTTGTCCCAGTGACAAAAAGCTGTCTAACAGGGAAGTGTGAGGTTGGGGGCTGGAGTTAGCTGTGTACTCCTGAGGTGAGCCCAGGGAAGCCATTCAACAAGTGTAACCCTCTTTTTCTGCACCTGTCAGTGGGGATATGGGTAAGGCCTCTGTTTCTTCCCTCACTGGACAAAGATCAGCTATACATTTTGTAGGTGCCAGCACAAAATGAAAATGTGGCCTCTTTGTTCTGAGAGGAAGAACATTAGCATGGTGATGGCACAGTATTAGCTACATGTGGGGTCCTTTCAGGGGTAGCGTCCTGTGTGGTTGCATGGGTCTCAGGCTCAAGGAGCAAGCCCTGGCAAGGTCAGCATAATGACTGAATGCTAAGACCTAGATGAAGGCGTCAGACATCCTTCACTAATGTATTTTGCGGTAGAACCTTAAAGGATTCTTTACTGGTGACTCAGCTATGCAGAGGTAGTCTTCAGTGCTTGGGCCTCGAGTGAGGCTGCCTGTGCCTGTGCCTGTGCTGTTCCCATTGACTGGGCCACTGTCTGCTGTTGAGGTTGCTAGTGGTTTTCAGTGTTGCTTTTGCACACTAGGAGGGAAGTCAGGTGTTTCTCTCCCTTCTTTTGCTCCCTGGTCTTGACCATATGTCAAGGAAGGAAGGTGTCACGAGTAGTTTCGCCAGGGAGTTTCAGGACATGGTGAGTCCTGGCCTGACTGTGACTTTCTCTGTAAAAGACCCAGAAGGGGCACCCAAGCCTGCACCACTTGGCTCTCAGGGGAGGAGTTTATTCTCCCCTGGAGGAGGGAGCTGGCCTTCTCTGCACCATGAAATGAGTCATTTATAACCCATGTTCTCTTTTTTACTCAGGCCAATCCAAAACTAGTCATCAAGTAAAAGTCACCCCTTGGTATCTTTGGGGAACAGGCTCCAGTACTCCTGCAGACACCCACATGGGCAGTGCTCAAGTCCCAGTATAAAATGGTATAAGACTTTCATGTAGCCTATGTGCATTCTCTTGCATGCTTTTAATTATCTCTAGATCACTTATAGCTACTACAATGTGAATGCTATGTAAAGAGTTTTTATATTATATTGTTTAGCAAACACCGATAAGGAATAAAAGTCTGCACATGTTTAGTAGAGATGTAATTTTTTTCTGAATATTCTCCTTCCATGGATGGTGGGATCTACTAATATAGAAAGGGGTAGCATCCTGCGTGGCTGGGTCTCAGGGTCAAGGAGCAAGCAGGTAGGGACAACTGGCTGTCTTCTTACCTGGTCCACTGTTGCACTCAGCCATTCTTGTGGTCTTCTGTCTTTTCCAGTCTGACTCCATAGGGACTGCTTTATCAAATGCCTGCTCAGAAGAGGCTCTAGAAATTTCTTGGCTTCTGGATCTTATTTTCTTCCTCAAATCTCTTTCTTAAGCCCTTGATTTTGAAAGTTTGTGCCAGGATGTCCTGAGACCTTATATTGTGTTTCTTCTTTCTTGCCTCCCTGTATTCATATGGTGCTCAAGTCTAGAAAAGTGTTCTTGGGCTGGCCAGATAGCTTAGCAGACTAAAGCACCTGCTTAGGTAGATGTAGGGACCAGGGTTTGATTCCCAGCATGCCATGCTGGCCCTGCCCCCTCCCCCCAGGTGTGCTGAGACACTGGGCGTGGTGGCGTGCGCCTGTAATCCCAGCACTTGGGAGGCTGAAAACAGGAGGATCACTACGAGTCCAATCTGTGTAGACCTTGTAGACACTGTACTAAGTACATAAAAAGAAAAAAAAAACATAAATAGAAAAGTGTTCTTCAGGACCTCAGAGTCTGCCATGTACCCCCACCCGACTCAGCTTATCCCTGACTTCCTTCTGAGAGGTCCATGTTAGCTACCCATGCTTTATCAGCTCATAAAAGAACACAGAGGCAGGGAAAGAGGAAGAAGGAGGATAAAGAGAAAAGGAAACCATCTATCCAGAGGAAGTCCAAGATAACTGCATTCCTCACCTCTGAAATAATGGGGAAAAACATACTTCTAATGTTTCAGGGCAGTTTCCTTCTTATAAATGGCCTGCATTCCAAATTCTAAGACTGCCGCTTGGAAATCAGAACCTACCTTGCTAAGAAACACTGCCATGCCCGTGGGTCCCAGCCGAGCCCACAGAAACTTGTGGACTCTACAGACTTGACATGCTACTGTAATAAGTGGGGCCAACAGCCCAGTCCCATCTATAGCAGAGTCTCCGTGACACACTGATGAAGTCTGTTTTACTTTTGAGACAGTAATGGCAGAGAGGATGTCATCCTCCAGGGTCCAGCAGTTTGAATAATTAAAGAGGTTTCTACCTTTTGAAAGGGCCCTCCCCAGATACAAATGTCCTCTGAAAGAAGGTGCCCGGAGGAGGGCAAACACATTGTCATTAACAAAATTTGTTCAGTGGAGGCGAAGGTTGGACTTCAAACTAGACCTCCTAGCTGCCACAGCTCACAAGAAGAGTTTTAGAACATTATTATATGTTTTCCCCCCACAGAAAGTCCACTTTGTATGCATTCACCGCAGCCTCAGACCTCAAGGATTTGACTGTTTTTATAATGATGATAAATAAAAGCAGAGTCTTTGAAGAAGAAGTTCATTTTGATTTTTCAAGACAAGTCAGCAGCAGCCCCAGAGACTTCCAATCCTTTTTCGCCCTGTGCTCCCTGCTCAGAGCTTCAGATTCAGGCATTGTTTGCTGTAGCTGAAAAATGCGTTGGTCTCTAGAAATCTAAGTGGATGTAAATGGATTTGAAATTGTCAGCCTGGAATAGTCTCCAGTGGCCGGGAGCCCCAAGACAACTTTGATGGCCCTGACAGAGCCACCATGTGCCTCCTCTGGAAAACCAGCTGCCGGGCTTGCAGTCGCCAGGGAGGCTATCTGGGAACCAGCTCTCTGTTTATGACGCTGCAGGAGAAGAAAGCAGAAACCATGTTAATTATTGCAAAGTGCTTTTTACTTTCAAAAGTGCTGCACTAGCGTTAATTAGTTATTCCTATTTTCAACGCTCTGGTGAGGTAGGTCAGAATTATTACCCCTTTTTTTTTTACCTTGGAGGAAATGAAGACACAGAATTTAATGACTCCTCAGGGGACCCGGGGGAAGTTGGTCTCCTAGACATTTCCAACTTGGTGTGTCTGGCTTTGCCACACTTAGCTGCCACAACCAATATCCTAAGAGCTTCATAGGGAGGGCCCACTTCTGTCTGTGATAGTCAAAAGAAACCGGATTTTCTCGAGGCACCTTTGTTCAGAAACAAAGGGAAGATCGTGCTGCTCCTTTGGCACTTACACGGAGGCAAGGAGGGAGCTTGGCTTCCTCAGTCCCTCGCTGCTCACAAGGAGGCAAGGCTTGCATGAGGGCTGCTGGGTCAGATGTGCCCTGTGAGTGACTGAGAGGGAGCGCGAGAGAAGGCCCAGAGGGGGTCTGTGTGAGTGCTCCTCCCCCAGGGAGCACTTTCTAGCTGCTGATCTGTGTGGGTCAGAGCAGAGATGCCGAAGCAGCCACCTTCAATTCTTGGGTTGAAAGAGACTGTTGGAAAAAGACCTTGTGTGTGGCTGAGTGGCGGGGAGGGCGCCCTGGGCTTTGGAGTTAGTTTCTCCCTCCTATTCTGCCCTTTCCTTCTTTGTCTGTGTTTCTTATCTGTGAAGTGGAAGTGGCGTGTGAGTGAATGGACCTGAGGGGTCCGGCATGAAACACATAATTATTATTGAATCATGATTCAATCCTTTGTTTTGTTTTGTGTTTTGATTTTCCTTTTTCCATTCAGGCTGAGTTGGAATTCAGTCTTTTCACTTCAGGGCACGCACGTCCCAACCAAAAGCTTCCCTGGATTTGGGCAGGTATCCTTCTCACGGACAGACTTACTAGAGAACCGTGGGTTATCAGGTAACCCTGAGAAGCTGGTAAGCTGGCCTCCTTACTTCTACGCAGAACTTTGGAATTCAAGGGCGAGCAGGAAGGACTAATATCTTTAGAGAGGCCAGTTGTGGGACTAAGAAGGCAGGGGGAGGTGCAGCTTCCTGGAGAAAGGAAGCACAACCTACCCACCCTCAGCAGTGAGCCCTGAAGTGGCCTGAAATGGTGTTTCTCTGAGCTAACGGAGGTGGGGGAGAGGAGGCTGGCTCACTCTGGGACCCTTGAAATTATGAAGGAGTCAGCTTCTTGCCCTTCCTTGCTTGTAGCTCCTCTCCAGACTGCCTATGTGTGTGGGTAGTGTGTTGCCCTTTCTAGAAAGGGGGATATGTTTATTCACACAAGCTGAAGTGACCTTCAGGAAGGGAGGTGAGACAAACATCAAGCACTTTTGTGCCATCCTGGTATAGTGAAGAGCCTCTTTTCTTTGACTTATCTGTCTCCAGAACCCTCACGTGGCAACTTGACTTCTGGTTGGCAAAACACTGGCTACTTGAGTGCTAGAACCTTCTGGAAAACTCTCTAGTTCTTTGTTAGTGGTAGTGGCAGTGGTGGTGGCAGTGTAGCAGCGAAGCAGAAATAAGGGAAGGGGCTTTACTAACTCTGAAGACACAGAGAGGATCGAGGGCAAGGAGATGGGCAGATCCTCTGACGGGAGACAGGGAGCCTGACCTTCGCTGGGCGGAGTTTGAGGGGCAGGTTCAGTGACACACAAGGAGCTGATTGGAGGCTCCTTGTGTGGGCAGAAAGGTATAAGGAAGTTGTATCCAGGGCTGGAGGAAGTGGTCATCGAGAAGATATGCTGTTGTTTAGAGGATTCAGCCATGTTGAATCAGGACCATGGTAATTTAGCTCTTTGTACTTGGGCAAGAACCTATCATCCTTTACCTGTAGGAGTTCTTATTCTGAACACCAGCCTACTGGTCCCTTTATTCAGTGGGTGACTTTGGTTAAGTTTCTTCATGGTTTGGTGTCTTATTTCTTCATCCATAAAGATGGAACAGTAATAGTATCTATCTTATGAGGATCAAATAAGTTAGGACAGTGATAGCAGTGCCGACTCAGCTATGTTGCTGATATTGGTGTTATTATTAACTTTAATGTTCCTACCTGGGTTCTCATGCAGCATGAAGAAATTAGATTCATTGCCCAGAGTAGAGGCTGTACTTGCATTGCAATCTCCCTACTTTCTTGAAAAAAAATTTTTATGGGTCAGTGAACAGAATTCTCCAGATAATTTTAGCAAAGAAGTGAGCTCCTTGATATCTACTGAATAAATTCCAAATTTCTTAGCAATGACTTCTGCATTCAAGGTCTGACCCAACCTGACCCTGACTTATCACAACTGTCTTAGCTCTGGCAAGTATATTGCCATGTAATAAGTGATTCCAGGACGTGGACACAGAAAACCTTTAACCTTGTTCTTCCCCCATGGACCCACTGGCCCTGGATTGTTCTTACTGCTTTTGTACTCTTGGATTTCTATGCTTCCCTATCTCATCTGTGTTGCTGTCTTTTTATTATTATTTTTAAATATATATTTTTTCATTTGTGTGTGTGTGTCTGTGTGTGTGTGTGGTCAGCTCAGCCCACCAGGGGGCGGGGCTGGCTGG